>QYTT01089832.1:69015-128338 GCA_006980735.1 Dasypogon diadema
ATATTTTTTATAATACGAGATGAAACGTTTATTTTTAAATGTTCCTTGTGGCTATTCATAATGACTGCCTTAGGATTCTCCTGTGCCCGCGGGTTCATATTGTGGAAATTAACAACTGCTTCCCTTGTGAAAGTAGTTTCATCGGTTTAAAAATCCTTGAGAAAAATCCAAATTCATTATGTGCCTTTTTTCACAAGGAAGTTTTTACGTGTGACGCTCTTCTTATTCTCTTTTATGGAAGTGAATAGAACTTCCCACACAAATCCCACGAGGAAGTTTTTGAGTCATGCACGAAACTGGTTTTCTTTCTCATTTTTGTTTGCAGATTTCTTTCTTGCCATTTTTGCTCTTAACCTTCTCATTTTCAAGAAAGAAATGGCTCTCATCCCACCCAAACTCATAAAATAAGGACAAAGAGGAATTTGAAAAACTTCCTGCTCGAGCTTCTTACTTCCTGCGGCTAGATGAAAGCAAAATTTTAGTCGCGGGCACAACCGCGCTTCTTACCGCATGTGTCCCTATCCTATCCCTTCTCTTCATTTTTGGAGGGTTGGACGCAAAAACTTCCTGGTAAAAGGGGTCACTATCGTTTTCGTGAAGCAAACATTAAGAAAATCTTAGTCTTTTTTTTCCTTTATCAGATTTAAATATTGCTTGAACAGGCTGAAAATGATAAGGATGCTTCGCGTACGATTGTGGAATTCTGTGAACAATTCACTGAGATATCCTCTCCGCGTCTGCTCCTTTTGAAAGTTCGATGACTGAAGGATGCTGTTTCAGTCAACCTTCTCCCCATAATCTCAAAAATGTTTCGATGTGGAGTTCTTCATCCGGAATCATAAAAAAAACAATAGACAATTTTATGTCATAATCGAAAGAAATAAAAATCTTACGATAGTCAGATTATTTACAATAAGTGGCCAAACATTAAAGTCGAGATAATCTCTAAATTAATTAAAAGTACACATAACCAAAAAGCGCTCCACGCTTTTTGAATTAGTCATTGGACATAAAAGAAGTGATAAGTTTACAAATAGCTATCTAGCATATCTATCATCCGTCACATATTGAATAAAAAAATATATGTTTGCCTTTACTCTACAATGAAGTTAAAATATTGGCAAAGGTAACATGCATATATGTCATAACAAATAAAAGTTTATTTAATTTAATTATTTTTTAATTTTTAGTGCATGATAAAAGCGTGTTTTTTAGGTTTTTTAAAAATATATTTTATTTTGCACTTTTTAGTCTTAAAATAACTTTAACATGCTTATTACTGATTCAGAATACATTTAAAGTTCGCTTAGTTAGTATTTTTAATAGTTTCGCTTCTCGGGCATTTCATTGGCTCTTTACTGCCTCATGTCAAGATTTGACTGAATTTTTTTACTTTTCTAATCGTCGTTTTCTTTGCGTTGCTGTTTCCAATGGTTTGTTTTTTTTTGTTTTTTGTGTTCATTTTATTCGCACGAGTAGCGGACAATTTAACGGTCGATCCCCCCAGTGGACCGACTAAGGGGGCAAGGCTAACTACAATAGGATTGCGTCCGATGCCCTGAGGTGACGCTTGCGATATGACAATTTTTACCACTCTTATACAATTAACCCTCAGCACGTTTCTCACCTTGGCTTGGGTGGGATCTCATAGTTCACAGCATTAAATGAACTTTATCACTTTCTGCTTCTTGGCTCCATCATCAGATTCCTCTTCACTCATTTTACCTTTCCGTTTCGGTATAGATAAGAAAATTTTGTCCACCATATTGAATTTAATGTGACGTTATTTTATTTTTCGTATTCTTCTCAGCAAACCCTTTCATTTGATACCCATATCATGGGAGTGCATAAAAAATAACTAGTCCGCCATCTTTGGAAGTCCGCCATATTGGATTTAGAATGACATCACTTAGTTAACCATGCATTGTCATCCAAACTAAACGTGTATGCAAAATTTTAGCTCAATCGGAAACCAGGAAGTGGATGAAATTTAACTTTCTATACCTAGCACGGCTCGCTCCGAGCGCGTGCGTTTATGAGAGAGAGACAACACAGGCACACGCTCGTGAGCTCTTGGTAGTTGCTCATGCTTGCGAGCCAAAAACGAGCAGTGAGTAGTGAGCCATTTCGTTTGCGCTCGTGAGCGAACTTTTTCGTACCCTGGTAGTTAGACGAAGGCTCCTCTTATTCTAAACTAGTCTGGAGTTCATCTTCTCGAATTAGTGAATTACAACTTTTTTTTGTTTAATCAATCTAATCTATTACTGTTGTCATGTTTAAGGATCATTACCAGATCAGATCAGAGTCAGTAGTGACTCACTATTTTGGCTCTTCTGCAGATTTCATATTTACTTAGTTTCATTAATAAGAATAAAATAAAGACATACTAAAAAGCTTTTTTCTCTAAAACATTAATTAGTTTTGTTCACTAAATTATTTAGGAAATCTCACCATATCCACATAGTTACACGTATTAAGTTACAATTCTAATTTAATTATGAGAACCTAGTGCAGTCACAAGCCAAATGAATCTCCATACTTATGAACTGCACAAATTACATTTTAATATTGTTGCAGAAGCGTGGTTTCCCACAGAAATGTGAATGTAGAGCTATTCAAAGTACAATTTATATAATTGATAGTTATGAGAACAATATGATGGTGCATATACTTTTCTAAATTGAAATAGCACTACTCCTAAAACAGAAACTCAGGACGAACTTCTCTTCTACCTTTCTTCCCGCCTTGCTGAAATATTAAAAAACTTGTCGAAAATATCTCGGTGAAGTGGCACTTCAAATGACTTCACTATTTACACTGACATTATTTAGCCATGATTGTGAATGCAGTTTTAACTTAATTAAAGCTTTCCTCCACCTGACATTGTTTTCATAAATTCGAAACCTAAGTCTAATTCGAATGTGAACCTGACGGTAGAAGTTTTAATTAAAAGTTTCTCAAAGGACGGGGACAAATGTTGGTTAGACATGGATTTTTGGTTTCTCTACCTGTGTTGAATTCATATCACAATCTGACAGGTTTAAGCTCGGGGGAAAAAAACTCGCGCAGGAATAGTGTATTCTCCCCTTTCGTGGCACTATTTCAAAACAGCTTTCAAAAGGAACTCAATTAAAGCGTTGTAATTGGGAAGTTTCTTGTCTGCCTATTTGGATTTTTCATTAGTTACCACCTTGATTTTAGTTGGGTATAATTTGACACAGATGTGCAAACATACCCTTTCCCAGATGATGCTATGCACTATTTCTATATGTATATATACATTCATATGTGTGTACACATAAAAGTAGAGAAAGTTCTACCATCTACCGATTACATTGCTGCACTGAAATTCAATATTCATTGGGATGCCTTGAGCGGAATGGAATTTTCTTGTTACCTTTAATTGCAACTTTATCCAGGTGAGTGAATGATAATTTAAAATTCTACCGAAAATAGGTCGACGTTGAGAAAATTGTTTCCTACTCATCTCGACCTAAAATAGATATGAACGTACTTCCATATGTTCGCACAACTGATTGCAGAGGATTAAAAAAAAACATGTTAAACTTTTCAAAGATGGAATAATGAAATTATTACTTTAGTAAAGTAGAAGATGTTTTTTCTGTATACAATTCTCAAATATTTCAGATGAATATTGAAGCCATCTTTAAAGTTTCATAAATTTTGAAACCATCATGTCGTCTCTCAAGGAATGAAAAGAGTACTATAAAAAAATAAGCCTTCAAGTTAGAGAAGTAGTAAGGACCACCAGAATTTACCTTCGTTTCAATTGATAATGAGTTTAAAAAGAAAAATTCAAATTACCACTGAGTTTTCAATAAACTTGTACTTAAAAATGGATCCATATGACTGTACTTTGGTTTATAACTAAAAGAGGACATACCTAAGTGTTTTGACGCTGTATGATATCCATGTACATACGTTTAGTACCAAAAAACTTATATGGAGGCGTTACTTCCAACCTTTTCCTTCGCCGTTGATGTTTATTGAAGGGACCTTACGTAGAAGTAAATCCATACTTAATATTATAAATGCGAAAGTAACTCTGTCTGTCTGTTAGGCTTTTAGGCCTAAACCGCTGAACCGATCTTGATGAAGTTTGGTACACAGATAGATTAGACCTTGAAGAAGGACATGGGCTACCTTTTGTCGCGAAAAAAGGCTTGAAGGGGTTGAAATATGGGATGACAGTTTGTATGGGAGTCCGTCATTATTGAAACTTTGTATTTAGGCGCGTGATAAGAAATAAATAAACTTTTTGTTAATGGGGGTGAAATAGGGGTTGAAAATTCGTATGGAAGTCCAAACAAATCTATCTATGCTTCCTATATTTATCAGAGATGTACATGATAAGGAAATGCACCCGAGACATGTGTGGCAAAACGGAATACTTAAACCTTTGCCGTCTAAATATATATCCGTCACGAGCGCGGGACTCGCCATGCGCCATACACAATGCGGCACGGCGGCGCGGCGAAGCGTAGTGGGGGAAGCGTCACTAAGTGTGGCTACCCGAACGAGCAAATACGTGAGGGCAGACGAGTGTGTCGCACGTATGCGAATATTAAAGTTTTGCGCTGCAACGATTTCGATTTGTTTACAGGATTTTTTGCTTTCATTAATGTTCTTCGGCAAAATACAGTAGTTTTGTTTAATATAGAGTTCTTCCGGTTTTTTGGTAGGTATTTTGCTTATTTGTATTATTTCGACGTATTATTTATGCTTCTGATATGCCTCGCAAACGAAAATCTAATCTAGCGCCTAGTTCTAGCAGAGCTCGAAGGATGGAAAAACAAAAAACTTAGTTTATAAAAATGTGTTAAAATAACATATTTACAGTAAATCACAGTAGTTTGCAGTTAGTTTTCATTTTTATTATTTACAACATTAGTATTTTAAAATTAAAAAAGGCTGCCCAAAGTAACTATTCCACGCGGACGAAGTCGCGGGCTAGTAGGTATATTATAAAATCGATATATTTATCATTCCTTTACAAACATAAACAATCCATTTATTATACATTTCTATGAATATCAAGGACAAAAGTCGATCTGCTGGAGGAGATTTTTGATGATTCAAATATACCTGCTTTACTGATCTCTGAAACTTGTCTAAGTCAATATATATATATATATCCCAGACCGTTTCCATAACCGACCTTGATATTTTTGGCTGCGATTTCCTTGATCGTACACACAGTGAAAAATGTAACTTATTTTCAAAGAGATCTCCACATTAAGCCCTTGTACTAAGATTTCACATTGGAAACCTAGAACTATGTGCCTTTATGAATAAAAAATCTCTACAACTCTAAAGAGATTATCTTCTTAAAAATCTAAGGAGGTTTTCATATTGTTTTTAATTAGATCCAATGTTATATAGTGTTATTGATGTGTTAATCGTATTTTTTGGGGATTTTAAAATGAGAAATTTCTGAATGAAATTTAAAATTTCTTAAGAACCATTTTTTATCTGTATTTCATTTATTATTATTTTTTAATAAAATAAATTTGAAACATATCAGAGGTTTTTTACTTAAAAAATAATGTGGCAAATAAAAGTTTGGGTTATACTAGAAGGTACTAAGTATATTACAAAGTACTGGTGTGGTTCTTTCAAGAATAACGATTTAATTTTATATTATAATGGTTTTCGTTGGGATAAAAAAAATTTAACTCACCGGCATTTTGTAATAAAACACTTTCCACTTTCTTCCCTTTCGAATCAAACAGAATTCTTCTTAAATCTTAAGAAGATTTCTTTTGGTATTAAAGAGATTTCAATTTTGTATTTAATAAGATATCTTTTTGAGTCAAGAAGATTTTCGTTTTAATAAAATTTATTTCAATAAAAATGCCTTTAAAAACCCCATCTGAATTCTTCTTATTTCTATGTGTGTTCCCAATCAAAGCCTGTCAAATTTTTAAATAGATTTTCTCTATAGTTTTAACTAAGTTTCCCTCTTGGATGAAAACCATATGGAAATCCCTATGTTTTTCTTCAGTTTTAGGTGAATTTTTCTCTCTGTGTATAGGAAAATAAAGAAATTTGCAAATAGCAAGTCAATTTGATCATCATCAGTGTGACGATTGGCTTGCCTGCCACAGAGATTCAGAAAGAGAAGTCAACGAACTTACGGTCTCGTTCATAAGAGGGTTGCTATTTATGTATCTCGAATAATTGAAAATGGGTCCTTTGTTTTTCAAGATATTCTCTGCAATGATCAATATACTTTTGCATATGTTTAAACCAATTTTCATAGCACTTTTTCAATTCCGATAGAAAACATGCATTTTGAACGCATCAATCGCTTCTTCTGTCGTCGTAAATCGTTGACCACGTAGATTATTCCTCACATATGGGAACAAAAAGAAGTCATTGGGTGCCAAATCAATATGTATGACTGTATGATGAATGACCCATCAATTCGATGTTTTCATTGGTCATATATTGAGTTCTTTGGGTCGATGTAAGAGACCTCGCATTATCATGGTGAAGAGGAATGATCCTGCGTTGCAAGTTGTTGTTTCTTATTTCTTCAAAGGATTTTGACAAATAAAATGGCTGTGTATTATCCAGAGTTGATCATTCTACGCTTTTCTAGTGATACTGTAGCCACATGTCCATTTATTCAAAAAAAAAAACAAGCGACCGGGCTTATACACATAGATCTAAGATTCGTCATCTGCATAGATGTTGCACACGGCTTTTGATGCACCGCAATTGTATTTTTTGAGCATTTCTTTACACCTTTTTTGAAAGGCAACGAGCCTTTTTTGAACGATGGCAAAATTATGCGGAATCCAATGTGAGAAAATCTTTTTCACGACTATGTATGTAAAATCATATTATACTAATGCCCAAGGATGCCTCAATCTCACGGTATGTCACATAACGATCGTGCATTATCAATTCGCACACAGCATTGAAGTTTTCTGGAATAACAACCGATTTTAGACGACCTTTTTGAAATTCATACGTGAGCGAACGACGGTCACGATTGATTTCACTAAATCAGTGATATACAGTGGTTTAACATGGTGCTTCATCGTTTAACAGCTCAAGTGAGTTGATCGATTCACTGTTGGTGAGATAACCGACGTCAAAATTCTCTTAATTTGATTTTTTTGACTGAAATGAAATTTTGATAACACAAATAGCGTCCGTATGACAAAACGTTCTAAGTACGTATACCTTCAAAAATTTCAATCTTTACTATGGATATGTCAGAAGGCGTCTAGCAACACTATTGTTCCCAAGTCCGGATAGATAAATAGCAACCCCCGTACAATTTATAATAGCTTCTTTGAGAAGTTATTCAAATGGCAGAAAGTTCGTTGCCTACTCTTTGTGAGTGGAGGAAAGGAATGGATTTGCATCTCAAACCGCAACGTCCTGTATATCCAAATTGCCCTATCCAAGTCATATCGTCTCATAAGCTTAATCTTTTTCATACTACAAATTATAGAAAGGGAGTACTTGGTGAAACACCCCTATAAGCACAACAACATGCCTATCAAGCAGGAACATCTACTATAATAGCTGGTGAGAACAGGCACCCTGTGCACCTTCGTAGGCATTGTGGGCGTTTTTGAATATTCGGTGGCATGGAAAGGCATCAAAAGGAGTGAGGAGCACGCTGTTGAGGCGAACGATAAAAACATTCGTCATGACAGCAACCAAAAATTGCTTCCAAAAGGGGAGGTGCGTCTCTCAGCCGAAATATTAGGAGGACATATTTTTGAGTTTCTATTTTTACGCGCCAACATAGAATAAAAATTTAACTAATAGAATTAGTAGGGCTAAGTTAAAATTCAATTTCACTTAATTTGTTTAGGTAATTAATATTATGAAACTTCGAAAATATTGCAGTTCCTCTGTTTCGATAAAGTGCATTATCCTTTGTGGAATTTTTACCTTTTGTTTAAGATCAAGTATATCTTTATAGCTACTTTTAATAAAATATTTAAAGATCAATTCATTGCTTCTACTTTGTAAAAAGTGATGCAAGAAGGGTAAAAAGTTTCATATTATAAAATCCCCAAGATGTATTACATATACAAATTTATTCCTGTTAGCTGCACATATGTTAAAGTCAAGTAGTAATTTGCTAAGCAGTTCTATAGTTAAGTTACCGATTTGCTTGACTTGAGTACAATTAATTTAAGTGTCTGTCATTTGCTTCTGGTATTTATGTATATGTCCATATCCACATACATATTACAATAATTTTACGCAGTACAACTCACTGCATCAAACTCATCAATATCTGGCTTTCCGTCCCCGTTGCTCACCTTGTTAAAGTATAACACATTCTACTTCTGGTCATATAATTTACGTCTCCGTTCAAATACAATTAATAAGTCATTACACCCTGACATTAATGAACTTCCCAAATGTACAATGCCAACAGTAAACAACTGTAAATAATTTTACGAAACGTCAGCTCCCTTTACTTAGCAAACTCCCCCATAGAACTGAGTGAGATACAAACAAGGTTTAAGTGAAATATCTAGATACAGGCTAATTAAAGCAACCAACTTCTACCCCTAGAACCTCCCCGTTTCCTGCTGGCTTGGATCAATTCCAATCCAAATCCTATTCTCGTTTGAATGTTGTGACAAACTAAAGTTATTAATTAAATTTCATTGAATTGAAATTTGATTGGAAATTCTCTCAGCGATTTCTGGGCTAAAGGAGAAGTATAGTGCCCCCTTGATTAATTCTTCAAAAGGATTTCTCCATAGACTCACTTGTTTCTTCGTTAATTACAAATTTTTAGACGAAAAACGTTTACTTAAGGGAGAAGAAGTATCGTTTCTAGTTCGTTAAAGGACAAATTTTAAGATTTTAATTAAGGAATATTCAATTCATGGGAATTAGCTTAAGTTCTGAGAAAGTTCATGCTTTGAGTTATAACTTTCGACAGAATTAATTTATTATTAATGGAATGAAATGATTAGAATCAACTTGGACAAAATGTAATTGTCATCAACATCGTTATAATTTCCACGTAAAATCTAAAGTCATACCGACTTATTTGGCAATTGATTTTCGAAATTCTCTTCCTTATCACAGACTTTCTTACAAAATTTGATTTACTTAGTTTTTATTTAATTTCAAGAATGATTTTGCAGCTCTGGATTGGCGTAGTATGCCCCAAGTATGTACTTACAGCCTGAAGTATAGAAAGAAGAACTATAAGGAAAATATTATTAGTTTTTGTTGCAACATATATTTAATAAGTTTTTCTATTTCACTATAAAAGTATTCGAAATTCTTGTCTTCAGAATATTCAAAAATTACTATTTGTATATCTTCCTCCAGACTGAATTACTCCAGAGGTTCGTCTCAAATTTCGCGAAAAACAATTTTCACCCGAGGCTAGAGCAGGACTATGAGATGGATTCTTTAAACCCAGATTCATGAATATCGGCCTTCGAAATAACAACCCCTTCAGATATTTTTCCTGCGTCGATGTCATCCTATTGGCTCAGTTTTAGTTATAAGGTGATATTAAAGTTTCATGGTATGCGACCAACATTACCTGGCCATACACGATAAAAAATCGCGACTGAACTTCCACGCAGGTCACTTTCAAAAGGGTCTCATCTAATGTACCTTCTTTCCAAAATAATTTTGTAATGTTTAACTTTCATTTTTAATTTTCTGATTTGTTGTACTTTAAATAATTGCTAAAGAATAACCAATTTTAATTTAATTTTAAGTACGAATATTCTATCCTCATAGAATGCTTTCACTCTTTTGTACATTTATTTCAAAATGTGATGAAAAAAAAGTTTAATATTATAATTCTACTTCGTTCTCGTCAAAAATTCAACTGTTTCTTTTAAAATATTATGGATTGATGTGGAATCTGAAACACACAATGATTGTTGCGACTCAGTGGAAATATTCATAAAGAATTATTGTTTACGTTGTCTAAATTTCTGCTGCTCGAGAGGCAATGATATATCAAACGCACCTCAAAGCCTGGGGCACTTAAGTTTTCTGTGATTCACAAAATGAGTACAAATTCATTACAATTCACTGCCAACTTTTTTTTAACTCGCTGCTTACTCTATGAGTTGTCATGTATGCTCGTTACGCCTTCCATCTTCTTCCAAACTAAACAACAGCTTGTTTCTTTACACGGGGGGTTATAGCTTATGTTACATAATTGGAACAGGATGTCTTCCTGATGCAACCGTTTATTAATGCTCTAATCACTAGCAGAACTGGGCAATTAAGTACTACTTAAGTACATTTTCATTCTTAAGACTTATACCTAAATACTTTTGAAATCCCCTAATTAGTACTTGGAATATATTTTTAATAAATTTGTTTTTTTATTAAACTTAAGTTCGATGTCTTTAGCGATTTGTCCAGCAATTATTCGAGGATCTTTTTCCACTTATAATACGAGGCAATTAAATAACGAGGTTTTTTACAGAGTGTATAATGAGTTGTACAATGAAATGAATGTTATATACTCTTATAATAGGCTCCCCCGAAGTCGACACAACGATTCCAACGTTTCTCCTTGTGCTCGTGCCCCTTCTTTGTCCTTGAGAACTTTGATACCGAGTTGCTCCGACAATATTCGAAGCGTTAACCGGCTATCACTTTTCACCAACATATGCACGTATGTCTGTCCATGGCGTTTTTGGTGCTCTCTCTCTCTCTCTCGTCATCAACCGATTCACGACCACTCTTAAATTGAGCCGCCCATTCGTTAATACGCTTTTTCGATAAACATGCTCCGCCGTAATTGACCTGCAATTTTAGTAAGATTTCGAGAAGTTTTTCGCCCAATTTCACAAGAGATTTGATGTTTGTCCGTTGCTTTTTTCACATCACTCATTTTTATGACTTCTAACAATTGTAGCTCGAATACTGCTTGATCGGCGACAGTTTTCGTCGCGACAGTGTTATTTAATTGCCACATTTCGTATTCCGTTTTTTTTTCTTGGGGTCAACTTTGAGGGTCGACCAAAACGCGATTTTGAGGTAATAATACCCGCCTTTTGAAAAATTTTCATCACAGTTTGTACAGGTGAATGCCATCTTTCCACAATATTTCCAATTTCTCGAAACCTTTTCCCCTCTAAGTAAAACATATAAAGGAATAGAAATTCTACTGGAAATTTTACTAGTTTGTTGGGTAATAAGGGTAATTATTATGTAAGCTTTTCCTATACATTAAATATGCCAAGAATATATTGACAATAAATCTGATTACAAAACCAACAATTAGTGTCGTATTTCACATTATTTGGTGTACACAGACTTTTTCTGGCTAGTGTGTACAAACAGTGGTAACTGCTATCTCTGTTTCGAAGAGGTGAAACGCTCGAATTATGGCTTAGTACTCCATAAGGCCTAGTACGTTACTAATGATTAAGTAGTTTACACAACGACTAAGCTATTTTTAGATATAAATCGATTTGGTATACTTGGTATATCGTGATTCCTTTGGTTATATTTTTTCGGTTTGTCCTCACTTTTCTCGTTAAAAATTAATTCCCATTATTTTGGCATCATTCCTAAATGCAGAGCAGACGGATTTAATGTGGTCTGCTGCAACCAACTTGATTGAAATGAAAAGAATTTACCACAACTTATTCGAAATGTGTAGTTCTAGTTCAATTTATGAGAACATTATTAAATTCGGCAAAACTGTATTTCGCAATTACTTAAATTAAATGACAATATCCCTTTTATCCTTCCACCTCATAATTTCCACGAGAATGGTTACTCACATAATGTAATTAGCCAATTAGGGCCTAGTTTATATATATACACGCCAGCATTCTGGATCTAATCACAATCGACAGAACAACCTGTGTGCTAACATTTTAATATTCAACCCATGTTATATAACGTAACAGATTTTTGGGATGCCTACATTTACAACAGGCTCGCACTTAGATAAACTTACATCCCTTGTTTATCGTCTTTATGGGTTGTATCCTTGCAAGAAATCCTAGGGCTTGCAGGGGCGAAGTATCGAATATCATTAATCATTGAGAGTACAAGGAAACATATGGAAAAATTCTTAAAGGCGTTTTATACACTATGAAAATATTTTCAAGATTGAGATTGTTTATCGTAAGGTTAGCTGATCACGTGGTTATTTATTGTGGATACAGAGCAAGTTAACATACATTTTGCGTTATAACCGTAGTATTGACGAAAAGTAGCAATAAGATTCAGGAGTTATACCAACAAAAAAAGGCGGTATGCTCAATTGATCTGATAGGCGATTTGTAAATGGGCGCTGATGACAAAGAGGACTAAAGTTTATTAAAGAAAAATGGGGGACTTTCAATCGTTCTGTGTTTAGGACTATACTCCCTGGTTTATATCCCGTAGTGAACTACTCACCATTAACTTAGCTAACTATACAAAATACTTTGTATTCAACTGCAAAATATTAAATTGGGACGTAAAGTCCACAATTGGCATAGTTGGGCTATATAAAATGTAAAGTATTGCATCATATACAAGAAGTTTATCTATTCAACCGAAATTTCATGGTCCTTCGGGGAATTGGTGAAATGTTTGAGAATTTTTTTATAAGTGAGCGCTTCTTCGAGGGATCCTGCTGATACAACCGAAAACAGGAAGAAATACAAGTCACTTTGTAATTGTTAGTAAACGAGCAACGATACACCAGTTGAAGTGAGTGAATCCCTTCCCCAGCCAAGTATAGAAGCACTCTCCATTCTTTCTATCAAAGGATATACAACTTGACAATACAGTTTTGTTTATTGTCTAGGAGGGAGAATACGCTCATATTTACTCGTGAAGGCGCTATTCGTTCCTTGTTCACCCCAATGTCTGAGTCAATTTTTCAAGTTCTTCCTATTGACGATACTTTATGGGAGTTGCAAGAACTTCTAGGGGGAGCATTCTCATATAAATGTAAATATATTTTGGGGTGGAAGCAATATAGTGAGGGAAGTTTTGCTTTGTTTTGCTTATTCATGCATTATGCAGTTTACTTTTGTATGCACACAAGGTAATGTCAATGCAAAGCACTTGAGGAGTTTTGTGACCGTAATAAATAGCCCGGAATTGCATTTGCCAGTGAAGACGGTTGCATTTTTTTATTTTATTTTTCACTCAGTAATTGGAGGCCATTCGATTTCAAAGGAGTTTTTTTTTTAAGTTCGTGGAAAACCTTATACTGCAGGTTTGTTTTTTTTTTGTAAAAAATCCTAGGCTGAATTAAATCGTAGGAAAGATTTTTTTAAAGTGGAAGTTTTTAGTTACAGTGTTGAGAAGTCATTTCATTTGACGTTTTAGCATAACCACCAACAATTCAAATGCTATTGACACTCAAATGAAAACATTTTTTTATCACTTTAGGGATTTTTTTAAAGTAATTTCTTCTCTAGGATTTTGCAGTATACTTGCTTCTAATCAAGTTCAAAATATCGGAGCATATAAAACTAACAGCTAACACTATATTCCCTTCGGCATAACCTTCGTAATTTTGTACTTCTACTACTTTTGTACTATTTTTGGGAATACGTAGTAGAATTGGCACTGAGAACAAGTGCGTGAGGTATAAGCTCCTATTTATATTTTTTATAAGCTCCTATCTAGATTTTTTCTGCACAATTTGGCGGAAGTCTGACCAAGCATTGGTCTTCCTCAACCTTTACTAATATTAGCTCAAAATTCCTAGATTTTGGGAGGGGCAGTGATACTTAACTTTTTTGGAGTTATGAAACACTTTGGATTCTAAAAAAAAATTTACCACGCCTATGATCGAGTGAGATACGGGGCAGATTTTCTTCTCTCTGCTCATGGGTTTAAATCCTGCACAGGCCGCAGTGATTTATCTGGATACCAGTGGTTGCGAGGCAATTCTACTGACAAGAATTATATTTGCGCAGCCGCTGGGATGTTGTGCAGTAAAAATTTCATGCCAAATTGTAGCTCACTTAAAACATTTGACAGGCCAAAATTTCAGAATTGTTTCTTTCCTAATTTCGCTCCCCCTCAGCGGAGTTGTGTGCATCATAGTGTTTTCCCCCAAGCTTAGGCGATATCTTAAGAAAAATAGCGGAAAACTCTCTCACTGTACATTATGGTCGTCCTTTACTATAAAAATGTCCAGCCGATCGGCGTATACCTACATGTGACACACTTCAAATCCTCCACGATTTCTAGAAAACCATTTATGAAAATACTGAATAGAAGAATGTCCATTATAGGGCATTGTAACACTCCACATACAAGCGAGAGGAGCTCTGAGAATCTACCCTCCGATTGAACTTTCTGCCACCTATCACCTGGAACAACCCTGGAAGAGAAATCAAAGCCAGTTGGCAATTTAGAAAGCAAAATATTGTGATTTATAATTTCTAACGCCTTTGCAAAATTCAACAATACTAGAATACCTATGTCTAACCTATTGAGAGCTAAATAAAGATCGTGTATTACTTTGAGCAATGCACCTGTGTCGGAAGACCAAGACCAAGACCTTAGAAAGGAAAGGCAAAAGACTAATTGGGCGAAATTTGAAGAGCAAAATAATTTTCAAAAACAAGAATGAGTATTACCCGGTTCAACCGAGTGAAATCGTATGGAATGTATGGCCATAATAGGCTATCCACACAGCGGAATGAAAAACTGAAGTTGGACACAATGGCACACCCTTAAAATCTGGTGATAGATACTTCATTCGACTCCCGTGATGTAAAAACAATTCATCTGGATTATAATTTCACTAAGGTCTATTATCTGCCCTGTCATTACGAATTCCATACCTCTTCAGTTATTTCTAAAGCTGTTTGGAAAGTTTTAGTACCCTCACTTGTAATTCTTCAATAGATACGGTAATAGATCTCTCTCTGTAATGGACGCTGTTTCGGGAGGAAACCAAGAGAGCTGGGAAATTTTAACCTGACAAATGTTGCAAATGAGGCACAATTTTTGGCATGAAATTATTACTGTGCAACATCCCAGTGGCTTCACAAGTACAATTCTCACCTCAACACACCAACAGGGGAGAAAATCTGTGTACGTGCACCTCAGTCCGCTCGACCACCGGGTTTGAAAACTCTCGGTGGACACTAAACCGCGCCAAGTACACACCTCTTAACATTCGTATAGACAAACATGACTTCAAAAGTTTTTATAATTGTCTCGAAACATTTGTAACAGGTTCGCAGGACACCGGTAATGGATCACTGATATTGCCCAAACTCAGGGGACAACTCAATGATGCACACAGCATAGCTTAGGCGGAGGGAAATTAAGGAAGAGAAAATTGGGAATATTAACCTGACAAATGTTGCAAGTGGCTCCCAGTGGGTTCGCAAGTGCCATAATTCATGTCAGTAGAATTGCCTCAACCACTGGTGACCACCGACGCTAACTCGTTTCCAAGTATTTTTTAATAGTACAAAATTTTAATATATTATCCTGAATTGTAGTTTAATTGAAAAAATAACCGAATTTAATATTTTATAATTTAAGCAGTGCAAATTATAATGTATTTATTCCAATTTTCCGAAATATTTTCCTGATATTCAGAAGTTTGGGCCGCCTTCTTTAGTTAGTTCCTTCGGAATGCTGTCAGCTCCCGAAGCTTTTCCATTTTGAAGTGTCTTTAGACCGGAGATGGATTTGTTCCTGCTAGCCAGATCGGCTTTAAGTTGGAATTTGGGGGCAAATTGTGAGTATTCCCTGTACTGACCACTCACCGAGTATGCTTTGGATGTTAATTACGAGCTCTTTTTTATTAATATCGATTTTCTAGATCCTAATTTATTACGGCTGTCCCGATTTACTACGCAGCCAAGCATAAAACCCTTTCGAACCTTACCGCGAATATTGCAGTGTAGCTTCAAAATTAACATGTGCCCTACAGAATATACTCTAATACCAAATGTAACCCATGAAACCTGTATCTCTCGTTTGCATTGACTCGCCCCAAATTCCCTACGACATACGATAACATAACCTTTGCTGCATAAGCTATTTAATATAACAAATTTCACAGTACACATTTGAGTAATAATTTTAGTTTTCTGCCTTGAAGAATTATCCTTAATTAATGACCCGTAAATGTCATCTAAAAATAGTGCTATCATTCGAAAACTAATAGCAGCCCAACAGAAATTATTCATTACAGATGTAATTTACATTAACCTTATCGGAAAATTATGACAATACTGGTTTAATTAAGAATCAATTTCCCACAACTATTCATTTCCCTGATGTACAATAAACGGCCAAAAAGGCGAACAGACTCGTTTGTAGGGGGTTAATAATAACCCCAAAACAACTTTAGATGTTGCTTATCTGCAGCTATCCGTCAGATGTAACGATTAATAGTCAATTTATTGTGCTCGACTGGAACATTGAGGCACAAGTCCGATCATCATTGAGAGAACCTCTTACCTGCACGATTTGACCGTAAATCGAATTAGGATTAAAAATTTATTGCTATGGGGATACAGTGTACACCGGTGTGGGTGCAATGAATTATATATTATTGGACGTGGGGTTACGACGTAGATGGATAGGTATTACAACACCTTTTATAGAAAAATTTATGATATGCGGGTCTGTAAGCTTATCAGATAAAAGGGAATATCTCCGCAGGTATTTTCGTGACTGCCTAGATGGCTACCGGGTTGCGCAAATTTTTTCAGAGATTTAGTATTCGATTAAAAAGGCAACGCTTGATTTACTAAAAGTATTTTAGTAAATTGGAAATACATCTTTTGCCTCTCGGGAAACTAGAAAAAATTGGAGGTAACCGAATAAATCGTAACAGAAGAACTGAATTATCATTTACCCTTGATTTTTATTGATTTTATAAAAGTGAATCTATTGCTCTCAAGATAATATTGGAAAACAAATATTTGTAAAAATTTACTTTTCTTCAAATGTGCTATTTCCAACCCCTTTAAGAAAAGATTTATGCAATGCTTAAAGCTGCTGAAAATAATTCAATTATTAATTTGAAGAGTCGCTAAACTAGAACACAACTTTACAGAAACTTCTATCAATTTTTTCTTTTTTAGGTAATTCTGATATGACCATTTTCTGGTGAGGGTTATGATGCCGAATCAAAGTTGGTCCAGTGCGGAGGTGTTTTAATTCGTTTTTGCTTTGTTGTTGATTTCGGTCATTTGTTTGATTTCTTTATTAATTGTGAACTCTGGCAGATGTCAATTTGAAGATTTTTCCGATATTGACTGTGATAATGTCAGCTAAATGTCCGCCACGGCTTCGGCGGCACACGTCTATCCGCATATCAAAATTTTTTATAACATCTCGGCATAATTGCTCCTCAATCCCATCAATGCGCCATGAAATCTTGTCTTTGAGTTGCTGGATGGTGGTTGGCTTGTTGACATAGACTTTACTCTTCAGATGGTCCCAAAGAAAGAAGTCTAACGGTGTCAAATCTCAATATCTCGGTGGCCAACTGATTTCACTGTTTCGGAAGATTATGCGCCCGGGAAACTTCTCATGCAGGAGAGTCATTGTGTCGTGGGCTATGTGGCATGTGGCGCCATCTTGCTGAAACTACATATCCTCTTTGGTCATAAAAACTATATTTGCATTGAGATTTTTACTTATATCACTACAACCACATATTGCGATTGCTATGGCTCTGTGCGGCATTTGTTCTAAAGCCATTTCTGGCGAATCCTGGCAACCTGCTGTGGCATTTGTGATAAATCTTTTCACTCAACTTGTTTCCGTCGAAACTTTAAGGCTGCCTCAACAAGTACGGAGACATTCGCAATGTAAACCCTGTCACGTTCTAAGATTAATGAAGGATATTGCTGCTTTTCTTAATAGAGATCACGAATTATTTATAGATAGTATAAAATCTTCTTACTTGAGCTCTTTTCAAGCTATTTCTGATGAGATGAACACTCTTACTATGACTGTGGATAAATTTTCCATTGCTATCACCGAACACAATAAAGAAATTGACGTTATGATTTTCGAATCAAGAAATACTCGTTCGAAACTGTCGAAAAACGTTAGGAGAAGCCTAAAACAGATAAAAACTGATATTCCGATCTCAATGCCGTTACAGCTTTCCAAGAAGTCTGAGGAAACGCGTTGCTCTTGTTCTGGTGCCCAGCCCGCCGAGGATTCTCAGCGACTCTTCCCTCCTGATCCCTCTTCTTTCATCGAGGAGACTGCGTCGTTTCCATTTGCTGCGGATGCCTCTGCGGTATGCTCCAAATGAGCGCTCGATGGCTTGCTCTGCATCTGCTTCACCTTCTGCATTGCCCTCCACTTCATCGGAGGATATCCCGGTTAGATCGGCTTCTGTATGCGAACCGGCTTTCGTCTCTGGATCTGATGATGCCAGCGGTGAGTTGAGGAATGTCTGCAGTCTACGGCCCGCCGCTGTTCCCAAATGTATCTTCCTGTCAATGTTGCATCCCGAAATCAGTGAGAATGACATCGTTACGCACCTATCATCTCGCATCGGAATTCTCCGTAGTGTCGTCGCCTGCAGGAGGATAGGCCAGTCTCACCGGGACTATAGTCCCCACTCCACATCATCGTTTAAAGTTTTGATACCCACCAGGTGGTTCTCATCAGCGATTTCATTTGGCCAAAGGGCTGCATAGCATAGGGAGTTTATTGTAAATCCACAACAGCGTCTCACCAAGCCAAAAAACTGGTTACCGAACTCTCTATGTTATATCCTGCGAACACGACTCCATCCTTTTAAATTTCGACTTGGCCAATTCTATAAATGGTGCATTATAAATCACTTGCCTCTTAATGTTGATAAATGTAATGTCTTGTCCTTTTCGCGTAAAATGTCTCCATTGATCTTCGACAATTCCATAATCGGTAGCTACCTCCATGTACAAATCCAAAGACCTTGGTATTGTTTTCAACTCCAAATTTACTTTCAATGACCACATTGACTTCATTGCCAACAAGGACATTTCTATTTTGGGCTTCGTAAAAAGGTGGTCGAAGGAATTTGATGATCCCTATGTAACCAAATTGCTCTATTTTACCTTCATTAGACCGATTCTGGAGTACGCCTGTCCTGTCTGGTCCCCTTTTTACTCCACAAATATTAATCGCATTGAAGGCGTTCAACACAAATTTCTTAAATTTGCTGTTCGGGAACTTTCTTGTAGTGACTCATCAATCTTGCCGCCTTATCGAAATAGACTAAATTTGCTTTCTATGGATACTCTCGAAAAAAGACGCAATATCTCCCGATTGGTGTTCATTTCCGACGTATTGCAGGGAAGCATTTGCTCACCAGAGCTGCTGGCATCTCTTAACATTTATGTTCCCACACGCTTCTTGAGAAATCGGGACTTCTTTTATATTACAACTCACAGAACAAATTATGGTGCCCATGAGCTGATAAAGTCGATGTCTCGCCTATACAACTATCATTTACACCTATTCGATTTCGATTTATTCAGAGCAGAGTTGAGGAGTGAGCTTTCCTAGGGTTGCATTTTTTGAATTTATTTTTTGTGGTTATTTATATTTCACTTATAGATTCGTATTTCCGTCATTTATTAATTGTTAATTGCTTATTTAGCATTTATGTTGTGTGATAATAAATAAATAAATAAAGTAGACAAATATATTATTTATTTATTCCATGGAGACAAAATTTTCTACACAAGAGGATAATTCGAGTTCTTCAACGAAAGTACTAGGGAGAATGCAGAAATGAAGTTCTTTTTTTTAAGCTATTGCCTAAGCTCAGGGGACAACTCTATGATGCATACAGCACAGCTTATTCGGAAAGAAATTAGGGAAAGGGAGATTGGGAAATTTTAACCTGACAAATGTTGCAAGTCAGCCACAATTTTTGGCGTGAATTTTTACTGTGCAACATCCCAGTGGCTTCACAAGTACAATTCTTGCCAGTAGAATTGCCTCAACCACTGGTACCCAGAAAAATCGCCGTGTCCTGTGCGGGATTCAAATCCATGCCAACAGGGAAATAGCTCTGCGAACGTACGCCTCAGCCCGCTCGACCACCGCCGTGGTGCCCAATTATTAAGAAATTAAATGAAAATTATCACTTTTTGAAAGAAGTCTTTTTAAATTTCTATAATTAGCGCACACTCTCAGCTGTTAATCAATTCCATCCTGCCCATATTGCTTCCTACTTTTATTGAATTAATCGTTGTAATATGTAAAGTCGATTTTAAGGATTTTGTGTATGTTTTTGTATGTAAAGTCGATTTTAAGTCGATTTTTTGTATGTTTTGTATTTATCCAAACAAAGGCAGATTCCCTGATTCCGAGTGCAACATTTTATCAATAAATATATGCATACTAACAAATTTGTGAGTCAAATTTTCCACTGACTCTGAATGCATAGAAAATATAAATTCATTTGCTGATAAAATTTAATAAATTACAATAGTGTCGATTCGAGTTTAAAACCAGATCACGTCCACCCATCAACCCGTCAGCTCACATAGGTAACCACACCTTTTGCATGTTCAGGTAATCAAAGCGATTTGTATCTGTGGCTTCATTTAAACGTCATTGTGTTATCATTTCCTCTACTGACATCAAAATATTTGCATATCTGACCCTATCTTCTCACCATTTTAACAATAGCCCTCAGTCATGCAAACGTGGTGATTGTACACTGCTCAGTGTGGCTAAATCAGCCTTTTGTCCACTAGACCACCTCCCAAACCCATTCTTCCCGATATCTATGAATGGGATGTTCAGAAAAGTTCTCAAAATTCACAATTCGTCAATTTCCCTGTGGTCCGTCACATTCCCGAAATCCTACTATACAAATATGCCCTAAGAACACACCTCCCTTAAACCCTGGACTGTTGCTGCATGCATTGTATACGAGTATTGTTTGCCTTTCATTGATTATTTCAATTATTTTAAATGCGGGTGCGTATGAATCGCACCGTATTGTTTGCCTGGATTGCGTTACAATTTTCACATGTTCGGTTTAGGAAACGATTCATTCGATTACCGTCGGAATATGGGAGTTTGTCACGGCAGAAAAATGAACGAAACAGGAGGCAATGAAATCATTTTCCCCAAGCTTTATACGCAAATTAAGGCCTCTGCATATATGTTTTGGGGTTTTGCGGCTTCATGTGCCTCCTGGTCTGTAGATGTTATTTTAGATAAACCCTAATGAGAACCTCTCTTTTGTGCCACAGAAATTTATATGGTGGGTATGCAAATGCGGAAACCCAAGTACTGCAATTTTCAGGGGGTTTGTTACAGGAAAGCGTAAAATTTTCTTAAGTAACTTTCTCCAGTTTCCTGCTTGTTCCCGTACTAATTTGTGTAATTACTCGTTGAAATTGAATCCATAATAGGAGCCACTTTTATGTTTTGAAAGTCTGTCTTAATATTATTTATTCCTGACTTTGCTTTTAAACATTTTCAAAGTATTCTTTCGAAACTTCTAGATTTCTATTGGAAGAGAAATTGAGAAGGAGACGTATGTTAGGTGGAGTAGACAACTTCCTTTTTTACTTAAGCAAACTTCATTATGTTTGACATGAAATTAATTAAGTATCAAGGTGAGTACAAATAAAAAGGTCAGACGTTATGAAGTTGTTTACATCGGAAAGGTAAAAACAAGAGCAAAGCAAGGTAGAATAGTGCAAAACAAGCTCACTGAAGATACAGAATGAATTTATAAAGCTTATAGGTGAAGGTTAAATACGTAAATAGAATATAATCTTCTTCCACGTAAGAATAAAAAGCGGATTAATTAAGATATCAAACCTTGTAAAAAAAAACTCTAGGTTGTTTACGTTTCCTAACATTACGAATCATTATTCTAAAACCCATTTTATTGCGTTGTTTGAACAATTTGTAGAAGCTTAAGAAAATTTTACCCTATGATGATGAGGACAGCCTTGGTAGGAAGGAAAATGGGGATGTGGAATAAAAGGAAATTAGGAGGTCGACAACATTCGCGCAACATTCTGCTTAAACAACTGCGGCCTATAGTCGGCAAGGAAGACAGAAGATGGTAGACTGTTCCACATTCGTATAGTTCGACTCAAGAAGAATTCTCGACACTTCATTATTCTGCTAGGTCTTGTCACGATAACAAAAGGGTGAAAACGGCACGATGCGTGGGTATTACGCTTTCGGATAACATTACAAGGAACTAGATCAGAGATTTCATTAGAACATTGTCCGTTATAGTAGCGATAAAAGAGTATTACACATGTAATATTACTTCGATGCTCCAGGGTATCGATTATGGAAGTAATCGTCTCATCGCCAATGAGCTCAAAACCTTTTGTTTTGGACTTTGTCTAAGGCGGACAATGCAGTACTTCCTGCCCCTGCCCAAATATGTGAATTAAATTCAAGACTGGGTCTGATATGGGCCTTTTAAATGAGCCCTAGGCCATGTGGAGTAAAGTATTACTTGCATCGGTGCAGAAAGCCCAGGCACTTCATCGCATTCTTTGCGATAGCGAAGATGTTAGGAGATTTTGAGATACTCACCCCATTGACGAAGAGAGGAGCCCCGCTCGATTGGAGATATTTTAAAGGAAATCAGACAGCTTTGGATTTTGGATCCATTAATCTCGACGTGATACCCCAGGGGAGGATTTTAATAATGTCATGGTTAAGTGATCCCAACATGCGTGCCCGATTAATATCAGTAGCATTGTCGCACAAGTCAGCCACTGATTCAAATGAGTACGCGAAATCAAGGGTACTGTCATCTGCAAAACTGTGAATTGGATTGGAGGTAAGAGATAGGAGATAATTAATAAAGAGCAGAAAAAGGGTGGGGAACAATACAGAGCCGTGGGGCACACCGGCATTGTTGTTGTAAGCGTTAGAAATGACACCATCCATAGCAACGCGGATGGAACGGTCGGAAAGGATATTACCAATCCAAGTAAGAAGAGAAAGGTCGAGTCCAAATGCTGGAAGTTTGACTAAAAGGGCAGAATGCCAGACTCTGTCAAAGACCTTGGAGATGTCCAACACTACAGCGTTGATAACAGTTCCAAAAACCTTTGCCAGAATCGAAGTGATAGCTATTGGTCTGTAGTTAAAGCAATCGCACGCCTCTCCCTTTTTAGGGACTGGTTGAAAATGCGGCAGTTTCCACAATAATGGAAAAATACCTTGAGAATATGATAAATGAAATATTTTCCTCAGAGGTTTAGCCAGAGAGGAGGCGCAGTCCTTCAGAGCGATATGTCATCAGGTCCGGTGGCTTTTTACACGACAAGATTTGCAAGAAATGAAGCGGCCCTTGGTGGAAGGATGAATTAGCAGCGAAAATGGTAGCTAGTACATTTGCCTTTTCCAAAGGTGGAATGGAAGGAGAGGTGATTAATCGGATCACAATTGATGAAGACCAACCGCAGACAAAAGAAAACAAGAACGAAGACGTAATCAATACCAGCCATAATTTGGTTCATAAGCCTTTGAAATGTTTGAGCCGCGTTCCTTAATTCGAAAGGCATTCGGGTGAACTCAAACATTCCAAAGGGTGTCTTGTGAATACCCTCTTCGGCTACGGGGTTATTGTGGGGGGCCCTTTATATGGTCTATTTTTGTGAAAACTTTGTATACCCTTTCAAATTCAGTGACAAGTCTTGAAAGTGCAGTATAGGGTACCGGTCGGGAACCGTCACAGCGTTCAATCGCCAATAATCACCGCACGGTCACCAGTCATTTGGGTCTCTTTTTGCAGTCATGTGAAGAGGAAAGCATATTGCACATAATGATTGGCTCCATATTCCAATTTGTTCCATGTATGCGAACTCTTCTTTAGCTAACTTATATCGTTTCGGACTTAATCGATATGGATTAGAAAAGGTCAGATGTCCTTTCGTAACAATATGATGTACAACGGTGTGGTTTCAGTTTTACCACCGTGGAGCAAGAACTAACACAAAAATGCAGGAACAAAATGCAATGAACCGACATTTTCGCGTGATTGAAAGTACTTCTGACATTAGCGCATCATCTTCTAGACTATCGCTCCATAACTTCTCAGATATACTTGCACCCATATCTGCTCCTACCAGTGCTTCATCGTTTTTTAACATTAACCAATATATATTGAATATATTCTCAGCAGAATATTTGTAATATTTTTATAAAAATGAAAGTAAAAAATAATAATGATATAGGTAAACGAAATCAGTATTGTAATATTTTCACAAAAAATAAAGTAAAAATAGAAATAAATAAAAGTCCAAGGTAAAGAGGAAACTTTTGTAAATAACAAATGAAAATTACAGAAAAAAAGAAATATGTCATAAAATAAGTCAAAAAATGGAAGTGTAAATAAAAGTGTTAATTTATTACTACCTTAAGAGGGCAATTTACCCAAAGAATTGAAAAATTCAAATATTTCAAATATATTATAAATTCCTCCTCAATATAAAATACAACTAATTTTTACTTACGTATTAAATTCATATTTCCTTGTATTGTTTACTCTGACGTAGGTGGTAACTTTATGAAGGCAGTGACGACATTGAGCATCATATAAATGTTGAATCCACTTTTCAAAGTCTTTCAATTGATATGATTAAAATATTTTCCTTGGATAAAATGCACCTCATAGATGAAGGTGTGTGTAAAAAGCTCCTTTAGATATGGCTGGGAAAACCTAATAAGCATAAATTAAGATGTATTCAAATAGAAACTGACTTCAGTTCTTTGAATAGTACACTCAATAAATACTCACAATGCCATTCTTGCACTGATATTAAATAGTTCTTATTTTCTAGCACTCAAATTAAACTCCGAGAGTTCTGAATATACAGCAGTAGTTTTCAAGAATTGCATTATAACTACAAATTCAGTACTAAAAGTACAAAACTGTATGATAGCAAATACAGCACTGAAAATGTAATACCCTCCACTTCAAATGCGAGTTCCTATTTTTGAAAGTCAATACAGACTCTCTCAGCTCTTACCTACATTCTGTGGAGTGCTCCTTTTCAGTACTTCAATTTCAGTACTGTGAAATATTTATTCGGGCAGTTTGTATAAATATTTCAAAACAAAAAAAAAATATTAATTAGATATATTTTATAGTTTTAAAACTAGAGTGTTTCCCGTGAAATCAGAGATTTGGCGGAATTCCTCCCACCCCGAAAAGAGGGAAGGTTAGAAAAAACATTTTTAAGTAATTTCTTCATATAAATATGTATAAATAAACTTTATTCAAATTTGGGCAAATAGCCTCATTAAAGCCATTGCTAATCGTTGCATTACTGGAATTTGTGCCCTCCTTAAGAATGTCCTCTTCAATTAGATCCAATAAAACATAAAAACATTCTTCGTGAACGCAATTACAATCGTGACAGTGCTGTGAAAGTGCCGGCTTGAAAAGGACTTCAATCGGCACTTTTTATTATGAACTGCTTCTAAAAAACCGGACCATAAATTCGGATATATACTGTTGGAAACATCCTGAAGATTGGCAGAACATAGGTACAGAAAAAGTTTTGCATTTCACCACAATTACCACAGACTTTATGAGTTTTTGGTCACTCAAAGCTATTTGAATGTGAAGTTGAGCAGTATTGTTTTTTTCTAAAAAGTATTGTGTATGATTTGTTTGCCTGACTTCTCAAGGACAGAATCCTACACTTTTGGGGAAAACTTGAAAAAAAAACTTTCATCTAGTGTTCACAAATTGTGTTTCATATAAAGAAATCTCATACGAGCCTTTTAGATAAACCAGTACTAAAACTTTGAGAGAAGTTTAATGGTTTAACAGTTCTGAAATTTACTTGATCTATTAGGTATTACTGAGATTTATCTTGAAAATTGTTAATAAGACGGCATATCAGCTCACAATTTTCACAATCTAAAAACACAAAGGAGGATATTTTAGATTTAATATGCGAATGATCGCCATTAAGTGTCTCATAAAGACTTTTAAGAAAGGGTTTAGCGTACAAACAAGTGTTGTTACTGCTCGAGTACTCGAGTATTTGAATTAGAAGATCCGAGTTTAAGTAAATGAGTACTCGAATACTTCAGTACTTAAGTGCTTGTACTTAAATATTTAAGAGCTCGTATACTCAAGTAATGAACGTCTTTAGATTAAACTTCGATATTTTAGAAAAAAAGTACATATTGAGAACTTGAATATTCTAACAAAAACATTATACATAGAAGTTTGTAAACATCCGAATACGTATTAGGACATATAACATATGTACATGTTTGGAAAAGGGATAAAATTAAACTTAAGCCGAACGGTAGTTACTTTTTTGTAAACCATGGCCGATAAAACAATAGCAAGTGATATTTTTTAAAAGAAAATACCATTTATCAAAAGAAAATATTATTTAAAGAATTGTAAATTTGAATCGAGTAATTTCACACCCTGATTATATAAGAAACTACTGTATTCAAAATTATTTCCCTTCAATGTCAATTCGAGATATTATGGTGTCCATGCAATCTAAAAACTAGATATGCTTATGTTAGTTAAACGGAAGCCTTGTGAAAGTCGGTGTAAATCACAAAGCCATGCTGATTAGTGGTGATAATTTGTTTACAGTAAAAACTCACACAAAATGGCTTCAAACAGTTTAGGTATAGTTTATAGCCTTGCTATGACGACATACTGTCTTTTACTAAGTTTAAAAATGGGAGTATTGAATAATATTTTCAAGAAGCCTGAAAATTTACCATGCTGTGCTAACATATTCAAATATTAAATCTTAGTGGAATAGACAGGATACTACAGCAGTACTTTAATACGGAATCATTACGTCAGGGCCATTAAAATAATTAGGTTCAAGTTTAGACATAACCACTTCCACTTCTTGGTCGGACAAACGAGGAAGTAATTCAAATGTAAAAAGTGTAAGAAAAACAACTGAGTAAAAACCTAAAATAGGTATTACAAATGGGTCCTGACTGGAAAAACTATTATAGACTAAAAAAGGGAGAAAGCCATTATACCTTCTTTTGCCAGATGTGCAATGTAAACAAAAAAAAGAAAGACCAGGAAAGGTTCTCAGAAGAAAGAAAGTGAAAACCTCCTCCATGCCGGACATTGTTTTCAGTTTTGTGGGATAAAAAACCTGAATCGGATTTTTTTTTGGTGGTAGTAACCAATGATAAAACTAAACGAGCGATGAACGAAGCTTCCACAAACCCAAGACTCTATTGCGGGAGTTCAAAATATTCTTAATTAAGGTGAAATCTGATGAGATGAACAAGTGGTAGTGGATAAGGCGATCGGTGACTATGAGTCCTTTTTATTAGATGCGATCTACTGAACATCAAGAAGATTGCAGTCACCCAGGATTTGCAAAAATACAATACTGAAATGTTCAAGAATACAAGCCATAAGCTATCCTTGAGAGACAGGGGCTGATGAACTATATGGGCTAATGAAGTATATAAAGGCCACTCTCTCCTGGGGAGGAAAAGTCTATAAAACCCTGCGTAATTTAAAACGTGTGCAACTACGTAATACCATTTTGAAATAGATCAGAAATTTTTAAATAATTAATTATTAAGTGCCATCGGGAAAACCAAAGCATTTGCTCTAAAAGAGATTTATAACTAAACAGATTTCTAAAGGTTAAGTTTCGATCTATTGTTATTTTGCTTGCCAGTAGAATATTTAATTCAAAAAAGATCTTTTCATAAATTCGAAATTATCCAATAAAATAGAAATTCACTCTTTTGCATGAATGAGTTCTCATAAAAAAAGAAATTCACCCTGACTTTAAGGTTTGTTTTTGGAGGAAAATTCACCTACCCTTGTACATGACTATAAAACCCTTTAATGCAGTGCTCTTAGAACTCGTCTGATTTTGCGTAGGCACGTGTATGTATTACTTTTTGTGCAGAAAACTTTCATTATCAAAAATGAAAGAAATCGGGAGCACCCCAAATAAGGAAATATTCCAAGAAGTGAATTATTAGCATTCAGAATATAAATTTAGTTCCTCCGGTGAATCAGAATTTCTCGTATTTTCATTTCATTCCATCACAGACAAATGTACTGCGCTTGAATGAAGCATTTTTAAGTCGAAATTCCTCTCAGCATTCCAAAAAGAAAATCGATACCAAGTGAATTATATATACAGTACCACAAAATTCAGCACCCGAAATAATTCTTCCGTCATACTGGCTGTACACAACCACCAGATACAAGATACAAAATGTTTTCCTTTTTGCTCTCTTTCAGCCAGGTGAATCCAGGAAAAACTCTGAAACTCTGCTTTATGAACTGATCTGACCTTTCCAGTTGCCAGCCTGTTAGCACTGGGTACAATCAGAGAATGAAAAGTTCAACCCAGCAGCAGCAGCGGCAGCATCAGCAGCAGCACCAACAACAGCAGCAGCAGTAGATAGACAGGCTTTTATTAAAAATTTAACACAAAAACAGCAAAACCTTTGCCTTCTTCAATGTTTAATTTTTACGTGTACAAAAGAATTCCGAAACATTTATTCAAAGGAAAACACGCAAAATACGTAATATGGATGGGATGGATGGGAAGGAGCTTCATTTTCAATTTTCATACTTAAAGGATAATGATGACTTCTGGTTGTGCGCGTCGATGAGCCTACTTTTTGTCAAAGAAAAAAAGAAGAAAAAAAATCGATACCAGCCCCCATGTTATGATGAGAGGGTAGCTAATAATAGTGTTTTTGTGGTAGGTATATTTTTGCAATTCTTCTCTGCAAGGAAATTGGCAAGTAACCCCAGTTAACAAGTATTTCACGTTCAGATGAAACCTATTTCCTTGGCAACCTTTAAACTTGTATCATCCGGCCTCCTCAGGACGGCAATACCTTTTTATCAAAGTGTCAAAAAAATGTCATGTTTTCGGTCCCATGCAGGGTTTGTCGGAAATATTTTTCTCTTGTTACCTTACCCATCAAACATTCGGCATTGCCTGGTACAATATTACTCACTTTTGCAGAAATTGAGTTCGTGAAAGATCCGGGCTCAGGAATTCATAACATCCCTTCAAATTGTATGTCATTCACAAAAGTGAACATCTATGCGACCGACAGAGTATCTTTTGGGGGTGAACATGTGGTTCCGTTCCGTGTTCAAATGAACACAGATGTATATAAACTTCCTTGTTTAAGATGAAAACGAAACAGGTCGAGAACGCTTTTGCATCAATTTTGCCACATTAATTACATCCTCCCTCGGTGGCGTTGGGGGTGTGGGATGCACACGCATTCGGCTGCTCGTGTACTTTATGCGGGCCCAAGAATTCTGTCGAAGTATGCAAATATGTTGGAATACATTTGTACTTAGCGGAACTTGAAAATTGATTACAAAGAGCACTTGAAATGTGGGAATTTACTGAATATATCTTTTGAAATGCTTAGGACGGTTCAGAGTAACTATTGAAAGCCTACGTTGCATACCAACAGTTAAGAATTCCAAGGAAAATTGCCAGAAATAAGATTCTCTCATGGTTATGCCAATGGTTGGAAGAAATGTAGCGAAGAAATGCTTCCAAACGGAAAAATGATCAAAGCAGAATAAAATGCTTTCTGGAGAAAATTTAGGCGCTTAATTTTACGTATGTATTAAATTTTAAAATTATTTAAGATTGAACAGATACACAAAACAATAAAAGAAGCTATAATGGTTTAGACCAATTATTTTATACCCTAGAAATAGGGAAGGAAAGAAAGTAATGACGTAGTGAATTACAATACAATATAATAATTTGTTATTGATTGCAGAAAAGAGCCATAAACTCATTACAATGTGGATACTGCATATAAGTTTGTAACAATACAGTTCCTGAGGTATGTCGGAATTACAAATATGGATAATGGATTGTTTTATGTATTGATTAAACGCCTCCCTTGCATAAATTTTGATATAAGAATAGTATACCTAGTTTTTTTGTTACTGATGCAAGTAAAGTTAAAATATATAAAATCACAACATATCAGTAGTACTACTTAATATCTACAGGATACATTTATGTATCCATAGTATTTTACCAGAAGCCGCTGTAAATAAAGAATTGAAAATGACTTCTCGAGTATATGGAAAAAGCCCAGGCGAAAATGAAAACTTTTGAACCGATAGAAGATCGTGGGTTTTTTTGGTCCGTTTCTTCTTCTTTTTGAGTTGGTGTTCGTGAAGTCGAAGATCGAAGCATAGAAAGTTGAAGGAAGCAACACAAGTGCGAAAGATATTTTAATTAAATTTTGATTTTTTGTTTTTTTGAAAATTTAGTGGTTTTAACGCCAGACTATAGAAAATATATTCGTCAAATAAAAATAAGCAGGAAATTTTTGAACAGAGATTAAAAACCTAATACGATTTTGCGGATCCAAGACCATATAAGCGAGGGACTCCTAAACACGTGGAACCAGCAGGGAAATTTATTATATTTAGGTATTTAGGTACGGTCGTATAGACTGTAACTGAATTTATAAAAAATATATTGTTAATGAATGTAATTCCTTACGAAGGCTTTTAAGGGGGGATTCCCTTCTTCTCTGTTGGAAAAATCGTTTTTTTTGCACGCTTCTAAATGTTTTTAAAATGATTTAACTGAACTCGAAGTCCTTTCATAGTTATTTAATGCTCGAGCGCAACGCGTCCGCCCCGGTTTAAGCCATCCTTTTAAATAAATGTCAAACTTTAAATGCATTTTACGCAATATGACTTCTTTCAAAGCGGACGGGATCAGAAAACAAAAACTATTAAACCGATCTTACTATTTTTTATATGGCCTTTCTTTTAGTTATTATTTCCATGGGTATTCGACACTCTGAAGCCATGTATAAAGAGGATCCGAGAGCTCAATACAATAGAGAAAATGTGGGAGTAGTAGTCTGCTGAAAATGTCTTGAAGGTGACAACTCTGTATGATTACCAAGCTATGCTGCACAATAGTTGTATATAATTTTATGCAACATCCAACATAATCGACAATTTTTGTACTAATCACTTCAACAATCAATTATTATTATTATTATTAGCTTTGAAGAAGCTGATACATGATCATATCTTCTTAATCTAAAAATTAATCTCACGTATTAATTGAACACGGCATTAAACTTACGACGTTGCAATGGATACAATCACCATCATCACCAGGATAAATTTATTTTCTAGTGCCCAAGATGATAAAGGAACTAATGATTGAACTTAGAAACATTTTCTTGAGCATCATTTAAGAAAGACATATATTGCGTTTACACTTCAAAAACATCTACAACCAAATCAAAATCAGAGATAACCAAATTAAAATCAGGACGAACCAGATCAAAATCAGCACTAACTAAAAAAAAGATTCAATTTCTTGAAATCCAAAATATAACCAAATAAATTTCAATAATAACCAGTTTCGTACCGAGCACTTGATGGAGTCTTGATGACGTATCGAACGCTGGCATCAATGCCTCCACAATTTCGGCGCGTCGGAAGTGATTGTTTTTGATATCTCGAAGGCCTTTGACAAAGTGCCAGAACCCTTTGCTCTTTTAGCCAAATTTTGAGCATTTGACCTGGACCAATCTCTTCTCACTTAGATTGGAAGTTTCTTTTCCAACCGTTCCATTTGTGTAACTTTGGACGGTATTACCTCCAACTTTTACAATATCAATGCCTGTTTACCACAAGGTTCTGTATTTTCTTCCACTCTTTTCCTGCTTTTCAGTAATGACCTCTTATTTCTCACTTCCAATTCAATTTGCAGCACCCTTGATTTCTCCTACTCATTTGAAGTCAAGTTTAATGTATCCGAAATCCAAAGCTGTTTTATCTCTCCCAAACGAACGCCACTGGCGGATGCCAATATGGGTGAACAGTTCAAACTTTCCTAATTTTAATATACTGCAGATTCCTGTGGATAGATGACTTCTTTGCTATTGTAAAGATTGCGATGAAATGCCTGGACTTTCGGCAGCGTTGGAAGAAATATTTTACCCCATTTTACCTAGTTCTCATATGCAAGCTTTAAGCTGAATAATTCGTTTATCATAGTTTTAGTGACTCGTCCATTTTTACCTCTTTATTATTACCCATTTCCTCGTAGAGTGTAGGTATACACTCCGGGCCGAAACACATTCAGAGCCGCAAGTACCAAGCCGCAGGTACCAAGCATCTGATGCCGACACATGATACCAAAGCAAGCCACATTCAGGGTACCAAGCCGCAAGCATCATTCAATGCTGACAACTTTAAAATAATTATAATTAAGGATTTATCGAAATATTTTAGATAAGTTTCAAGTTTTTATATTCCGTAGAATTTATATTATGCATGAAATTATTTTTCTTCGCAAATTCAATTATCGTTTCCCTCATTTTAAATCCTTTTAATTTTGACACCTAAAAATATTTATTAATTTGCACTTATTTTGTTGGCACCACTGTGGTATCAGTACCAAAATTTAAAACTTTCCAAACTTGCGTAGCAAGCATCATTTTTATACTGGTACCAAATGAAGCTTGGTACCGCCATTGTGGAAGCTCTCATAAGCTTTCGTTGTCTGAAACTTGAATTTGATACTTGGTCCTTGCGGCTTGGTACCTGCGGCTCCGAATGTGTTTCGGCCCTCAATGGTCATTAGTTCCCCTGCTGGAAAACTTTGCGGTGCATTTGACAAGGTCTTGCTTTCTGTTTTTCACACTGGACCACGTTTATGCAGACGGAAAGGGCGAAAACACCTTACGCGTAACATTTCGTACGGGGCCTACTTAACTAGACAAAACGCTGATCGGTTTCGGTGTCTGTATGAATAAATATAAATCAAATTTGCAAAAACTCTAGATTTTAAGTTTGAAGACAACAAATAATGCGGCAAAAGAGCTGGGCAACACTTAAGAAAAAAGTACTTAAGTACCTGTACTTAACTTACTTTTCATTACTTAAGCCTTATCTTAAATACTTTTGAAATCCCCGACTTAGTACTTGGAATATAAGTATTTACTTCTATTTACTCGCACTTAAGACTTAGCTGTGTACTTGTATGTATCAAGATCTTTACTTTAGTGTTTCTCAATATACATACATATACATGTACGAGCCTTTCAATTCGCCACAGTATGTAACATACAAAGGACCTCTTTAACGTTATCCAGTGTGAATCACGCTCTTTCTAGTACTTTCCAGATTTCAATCCAGGATCATTCTTGGAGCCCGGAAGATTTCACAAAATTTATGATTATCCTTCGTCGATATTCACCGTTTTTCTGTCACACATCTTACTCGAGTATGAAGAGGGTATCATATGATTCTCTACTAAGAAATGTTAAATTTTCTCAATAACAATTGGACTTGTACATTGATGAGATGCAACAGTTTTTACTCTACGTGTAGCAGCGGCGTTTAGGATATTTCAGTTTTCAGAAACTGCTTATTCTATACTAATACTAACTCAACTCTATAATCTTTTTTACAATACTGTTAACATATAAAGATTGGAAAAAAAGCATTTTAAACAGGACTCAGTAATTTTTAGTAGTTAGAAGTAATTTTATACATGCGATTCTTGTACTTACGCTAAAGTACTCAGACCTTCGGTACTTGTTATTGTACTTAAGTACTTTTTCGTTGGTACATGCCCAGTTTTGTGCAGCACTGAGAACAGAATTTAATAGGCTTTAAAATATGGTGCTGTTAGACGCCTTTATCTCCTTCCATTTTAAATTTTTTTTTTTTTGCTAAACCCTACCATCACTTGGAGGTTGAAGTGGATCGGCGAAAAATATGCACAAAATATTTCCCCCTCCGAAAATAAGATGTGCATGCGAAAGTGTTTTTAAAGATAATGGTAAAAACACTTTGGTCTCTTTTTATGCAGTCTCTTTTTTTACGCGACTTACTTGCTCTTATGCATTTTTCCTTACTTGTACGCGTTTTTTTACTCAGTATTCAACCTCTTGTTTCGTTCTCATTGTACTATAAAAGTAATAAATTTTAACGTTTAAGATACAAAGATTTTTTCCACTTAATGGCACAAAATATCCTTAAATAACGGTACTTTAATGCTTAAAGTGAATATTTTGTAGCTTAACAAGAAAGGAGGGGATATGACTCAGAGTTGAAAAAAAACGAAAATTTCCTTTGTACTTTGTCTGTGAATTCTGTTCAATTTCCATTTGGAATTCCGACAGTTGTTTCAATCTGGTGTGCACTTTGTGCACACTTCCGTTTCCTCCTAACCACGTTTATGGATGTGCGAAGTTTATAAATTCCGGTCACATGCGCTCGTCGATTGTGGGCTTCAAAAATACATTTTTTGTTGCAGTCTGAGAATATGTCTAAGGCAGCCAAGGGATGGACGATATTTTTATCTGAACCACATCCCCGCACGTACAGATATTCATCATTCTAAGCCTGAAACTCGTTTGTTGCCTATTTCATGGTACATATCCTATCGATATGAGCGTATAATATGACACTGGGGATCCCTATAATATTACGGAGCGGTTTTTTGCCCACTGGGTTGCTTAGGTCATTCATCAACCGAAACTGACTGACTGACTGACTTTAGTTCAGCAGAGCCAAAAAAATTCTCAGACTTTGCACATATTTCATTTTAAGAAATGTGATGAGATACTGCTGTGATCTTATTAAGATAAAGTAGGCATATTCTTGCTTTAAGCTTAAGTAATTTTTTTCTTCTTCTTCGCAGCTCCCTTTACGTATGAGATACATTTTTGTGCATACAAATTTCTTGAGGAGTTTTGCAACAACTATGTTAAGTTATCAACAGAAAAAGTATCTTATCAAGGGTTGTTTTGTTCACGGTCTGTAATCATTACCCACCCATATCTTTCCAGTGAAATCGATCAGAGAAATTATAAGATTCCAGCCAGGCAACAAGTCCATGTGACCTCCAACAATCTTTCAAATCAACCACTAAATGAATGAATTCGATATGTCCCAGCCAAATTCGCAAAGAGGCAACAGAACCAAAAGGGAAATAAATTTTGTGTATGGCCTAGAGTTGGGATTGGGATGTGTCTAGACGGGACGTACTGAATAATTCAACAAGGCCGTTTGTTAGTGACCGCTAGGCAGAATTTTCGCAAAATATGTGGACATATCTGGCATGGAGCACCCCCAAATGTTGGGAGAATAAAAGCGCTATTTTCGATTACTGCTGTGGTTAGTGAAATCTTACGATTTTGTCCACAGCTACATCCATTAAACCGGGAAAACGGGAATATAAAAGCGAATGGATGTCCAGTTCAATGTGCGGAAAACCACCCAAGAAATGGTCCGGAGTTTGTTGAAATGTGACAATTTCAAGATTGGATTAACTGTGGTCATATGGGATTTATTGAATTTGTTGCACTCTCCCCTCAGATACGTGACTGGTTGATGTATGAAAAATGATTGGTTTCCGGTGAATAGAGCTAACAATTGGCTTACGACAATATTACTATTGGGAATTTTTAACGTAAATAAAACCCTCGTCAGAATGCATAAAAAGGTACATAACAAATTTGGATTTCTTTTCGAAAGGAATTAGATTGATGCAAATTTCTATGTTTCAAAATATTTAAGGTTTCGCCATTCATGAAAACAATTAATCCGACTTCCAAAAATTGAATTCAGGTTAGCAGAATTTTTTAAAACCTTTATAAGTCGTGGTGAGAGAGAAGGGGAAAGATGGTTAAGGGCTCACTAAAACGGTCGAAAGGTTCTATATTAAATGTCAAAACTGCCCGAGCAGAAATAAGTTAGGGCTAGAATTTAACCCAGGTCTAGCTTGCCCGATTTCTATTAGGGTCCTGATAGGATATCCTGATCTGGCGCATATCCGAAATGTAACGCTATAGCGACCCTATCAGACTAACAATTCTGGCCGACGTGGCATGCCTTATCAACGGGGTAGAATAAGTTCACCAAATCGGAGCCCAATTGGAAAAAATCCTAATAGGGCATTTCATATTAGGAACTAATGAGGGCCTCACAGGAACTTTTTAATATGGGATACTGTCCTACAACCTAATCTGGCCCTTTCCCCTTCTCCTACTATTATACAAATTATGGTTTATCTTTTCGAGATCTATTATTTGTATATAAGTGAGGGATAGCCTATATATATACTGGAAAGAATGCGATAGTATAATTAAAGAGTTATAACACTTCATTTGCGCCAATTCTGCACGGAAATTTCTAGAGCATACCTGATCCGCGGACCAAATCCAATCCATACGAACAGAATCAGAATTCGTTCCAACGGATCTCTCTCATGGGTCCGCCCTATCGAATGTATTATAAGTCCTCCCGTCGGATGTGGTCGGCGGATCAATTCCGCCCGTGTATAGCCAGCTATTAGTATGTTGGTGAAAACGAAACTTTTCGTGTTTAGTTCAAAATGTGTTAAATTTCCTTCCTCATGGCTTATTACTCAAACGTATATTAGACGGCTTAATTCGTGCGAGGTGAGTACAAAAATACTAGACGAAGGGAGTGAGCAGCGAGGGGTGAGGTATAGCACAGTTCTGTAGATGAAGACCTCGAATTTTTCTCAATTTCCTTTTTAACTCTTTCGTAAAGGTTTTTGGGATTGGAGAAAATTTTGTTCAGCTATATAATACATTTTGTTGTCAAACGTTGACGGTGCATGATTTAAAGCGTTTTGAATTTTGTTTTTTGTATTTAGTATATTTTGTTGCTTTGCAGAATTAGTCAACCACGAAAGCGTTTATTCTTCATCACATCATCGTGCTAACCTCGCAGGAATTGTGCATTGTAAAATAATCATCTACCTGTTTTCTACTCGTACCGAACCACAGGTATAGACAATTTTGTGTTTGTCATAAGCCGAGAGACTGGTACGAGTAATATTGAAGATGCCTTAGTGCTGTCGGTTGCAAAGATCACATATATATATAGAAGGAAATGGCTTAGCAAAATGGAATTTAGCAGAGATGAAGTACTATCCTCGGGGGTCTCTACCTTACAAAAGTTAGGGATAAATAGTAATCCATGCACCTATATCACTGCACCAAGCAATAAGTTACCAAGGAAAGGTAAAATGGTGTTTACCCTGCGGGGATTATAGAAAAAGTTGTAAATAGTGCAAATGAAGCGTAAATTTGTTTCACACAATAGAAAAATGGGAATCACTTTATCCCTTAGGGCTCTGACTGTGAAGAAGCATAAAAAATGTAAGGATTATCCAGAGCCTAAAGATAAGATGTACTTTGTCTTCTCATAGGCAGCTCAGAAATATTGAAATGAGATTATGACTTTGCGCTTCCTAATATTAATATCAAATTTTTCTCCTCTCTTCTGCCTGTTATTCACCTTTCTTCCTTTCACAGATTTGATTGTCGCACATTAGAACTTAATTAGTAGGTAACTTAAAAACCAGATAAAATCAAGGTCAAAATTATACCTATATACACTCTAAAGTGCTTACACATTGGTATTTATTACTTCTTAGATTTTACTTTACTCTTTACATAATAACAAAAAACCTGAAATTTATGGCGACTTTTTTTTTAGATCCTATCAAAGCCAACAAGATTTAAAAAACAAAAGTCACAAACGTCTTAAATATTGTTTACAACCAAAGCTTTCGAAACTAAAAGCCATGAACTGGGCCTTGAGCACCAACATATCAAGATAGCAATACACGGGCTGAATAAGTACACAAGGCCAATTTCGCCTATCTTAAAGCGTTCATAAAAAAGAGTTAAATATTCTTGCTCTTTCCAGGAACAAGAGGGTTGCAATTTAAAGGGTTTTGTCACAATAAGCATTTCCAGCCAGCAGACTGGAATGCTCTCGTCAGAATGATGCTTCTGTCTCTGATTTATACTTCAATATTAGATTGTACTGTCAATCCAAACTATGTATTGACTAAGGAAAATTTAAAGGCATTTCTGTCTTTTTCAATGGTATTATTGAATATTTTGGTGGTTTTTAATAGAATCTAAAAGTTTATGTGTGAGCCATTTATATAGTTTTCATCAAATATTAAAAACGAGTCAATTTACTGGAATTGGAAGTGCTGTATTTTTTCCAGGTATTAATAAAAAGTTGTGGCAAAGTTTATTAAAAACACACATAACATTCTTTAGATTAAAAATCATCTATAAGTTAGAAACTACTAATTACTAACGCAGTAGAAGAAAAAATCACGGCGTTTTGACAGTTTTAGCAGACGAATATGGAGATCTGTGAAGACTGGTAAGTTCAAAAGTTTAACTCACTTCTGTTGTTTTCCGAAATAAGAATAATATTTTGAGCGGAATATTTGAAAATACAAATTAGTGTGCTACTACGATTTTCTTTTATGTAGTTATATAATATGTATGCTTTAATGTTAAGAGATTGTAGCCGCTACAAAAATATTGCTGGTTCTAGTACCAGAAGTATTGACGTAGATACAAAACCCAGTTATCATATTAATTGCATCTCCGTGTCGCTGCTCATGAAGATAACGATCCTTCCTTTTTTGCAGACAATATAACTTGGCAACATTCATTTCTGTATCCGATAACGTAGGCGGTTAGTGCTTTTGGATTAGTAGGTTACTAAAATTGCATTGTACTTTGTAATCTATTAAATCATCATTAAAAAAGGACGAAATTCATGCTGTTCAAAAAATAGGTTTTGTATCCTATCCTATTATAAAACGAAGACCATGTTCTACCCGAGGTTTCACTAATTATTCTTCAGAACAAAAGCCATGCTCATCTGAGATGCTAACTGCTACGCTTCGTAGGACATGTACCTACCAATTTTATTGCTATTGCTATATTTTATTATAAATTGAAACACTACATATTCTTAGATATGATGCTTCCAATATTTAATTGTCAAGTTGAAGCTGCCTTAATTGCCTGCTTTATACTAAAAACAGAATATTTCCAATGTGCAGTAGTAAAATTTAATTTGACTCCTTTTCGCCTTTTCCAGCGGAATATACTCAACAACACCTACATATTTCGCTCGGCATTTATTTTACCCAATTCTGTGTTGAATCGATTAAAATTTAATTAAACGTTTTCTTTCAATTTATCTCTGCGTACTACACGTATATTACGGCCGAATGCATTTCCGTTTCATATTTAGACTTAATTCAATTTTAAATTCAGTAAAACCTGATTCGGATTGCTGTTATCCTCAGCAGCTTTGCTGTTCGATTAATTAAAGGATCCCATTTTCCAAAATAACATGTCACTATCGCTGCAAAGTAGACAGGATTAACATCAATGAGTGTTGGACACTGAATATTTTATCACAGAAATTTTTGAAATTCTAATAGCGTCCTGTACGGCGCGCATCTCATAAATTAAATTTGGAACGATGGTACGAGCCCATAAAGTGATTGGTCCTCCTCTTCAATTTATTTATCAATTTTGTCAACATTGCTGTCCAGCCTCCAGTCACCCTACAAAAAAAGGCGTTCTAGATAAATTGCCGACATAAACAGAACGAAAAACGAAAAACGATTTCTCAAGAAGCGGATGGTCATGGTCCCAATCCCAACACTCCCCAGTATCTCGTATTTGGACTCAGTTTTTGTTTGCTGAGTAGTTACCACCTTCATTTTATCCCTTTTTGTTTGTAGTCCTTACGCCAAGAGACTAATTCACTTGAGATAACATGACGAGGCGAAATGATAATCAAGTGCTACTCCTTTCAGGCCCCAAGTAACGAGAAATTCTGCCTTCATTGTCCTGTAGACAATTCAAACTGAAATGGGTTAACGACGGCAGTTCCCATGTTCTCAATTCTTTTTCCCATCCTCTTGGCTCTGGTTTGCCTTAGATGGCTCTCATAGCGTGGAAGATAGATTCTATCAGCATCATAAGAGGGCTTCAGATGTTAATTAAACTCAAGCAAATAGGACTCATCCGCTTATGGACTTTTATTTAGGGATTATGTTTAATATCAATGAAGAACGGAATGATTTCCAAGCTTGAATGCCGTGTGCTGACTGCATGATTGGCGAAGCTGAAAAATGTGTTAATATGGAATTTTATGGATTTAATCAAGTTTTGTGGATAGAAATGATTTTTTATTACTGATAAAGGGACATTAATCCTCATGATTGGCTGTACAGCCACAAATGTGCTCATTCTGTTCTCTGAGCACCTTCTAAAGCCTCCTAAGCCTAAAATGCATATTTCAAGTTTTTCCAACTTTTGATCTATGCGTGATGGCGGGGAAGCTTAGAAAAAAGCTAATTACACCTCAGATGTAGTACACTGCAGAAGATTGAGTTGTCTATTATACAGGATGTCCCGGCTTGAGATTCTAATTCTTTAAGAGATGATTCCATGGCTCATTCTTAGAAAACAATTGTATGGGAAGGGAACGGGGGTATCCATCTACCATAACAACTGGGATAATGTGCCTCAAAGAAATTGTATCCGAATTGAAACCTACAAAAACATATTAAATTATAACTTTGGAACCATTGAACGTGGTGAGGAAACCTAATGGGGTTTGTTTCACATGTAGGTAATTAATTGTGCTTTATTTAAGGTCAACTTCGTTCATGTAGAAAATTTTCTTTTAGGAAAAAATTGCATTTTGCTCGAAAACTTCCCTTATTATTTTTTATGTTTTTACATAAATGAATTATTTATTACTTTACTTAAAAGTCTCCCATACGAAGTTGGTACCTAACTGTTATCCCTTTCCAGATATATCGACTTAAAAAAAAGTATCTTTTTTGTTTTTTAAAGTCATTATTTTAACACCTGTTCCACCTAATGACTAAAGAAGACATACATTGTTGTATTTCGAAATTTTGTTATTGTTTTCATATTAAGAGATAACAAATGCACGAGTTTTAATCAACAACAAGTGCTCAAGTTGACCTCGTTCTGACTGAATAGAAGTAAGAAGGATGTATAAAAGGACGAACCCGTGGTTAGTTTACCATTTTTACTAAGATTTTCGAAATTAATGTGTCCTGAAATGTTTTTCAGATAAAAAAATATATTTAGAAACATGGTTTACCTCTCTGATGGTGAATATATTGATTTTCTTTTTGTGGATGAATTCTGTGATGACAATACTTTGACTATGTGATCGGAGTACCAACGTGCATTTGCATATTCTTATTTGTATCCAGTTAGAAGGAGATCAATTTTAGCACTTGTAGAATATTAAAACGTATAAAAACAATAAAATAATTCCAAGATACAGCAATATTTATCTGTTTCACTGAAATAAAAGTAATAAACATTGTCAATCTTTAAATGCGAAAAAAAGTCGGATTCAAGCTAGAAATTGCTTTCTCTGGTTAATTACACAGGCGAACAATTTTTAATTAGAGTATTCATCATCTTGCGTATTTCGTATTCCTTCGTACTTCACTTTTTTCGTATTTAAATACAACGAAGTATCCATGAACGCACCCATTCGAATTTTCGTAAATAAATGGTATAAGTTGTCAAGTTGACAATTAATATGTTAAACGAGAAATTCTATTCGTGAGGGAAGGCAAAGTATCGAAAATGCCCAGGCAAACAGGGAAAACAAAAGTAATTAATTACTTAATTGATAAAGTTGTTGCTAAACTAATTAACTTGGAAGATTCCGGTAACATAAAAGTAAAATTTGAAAGTATTCTTTAATTGGTTATAGAGTTTGACAATGATGAGGAAATGGATCAAGTGATGGATGAGTTCACAACGACAACCTCAGTCCTCCTTTCTTCTTATTATAGCATTCCGTTCCAAAAAGGAATTTTGCGATTGGTGCTGCAATGTGTTACCTCTGCTGGATGAGCATAGATTTCGACAAATTATTCCTGGAGTGCCGTACCAGGTTTGCGTCGCTCTCCTCTGGAGCCTAGCTTGGGGGCCCTAGGAGGGGAGGAATGCGAGCTCGCTTCCGCGGCAGACCGTAAGCCCCTTCGCGCAGGGTGGACGCCCCTCAGAGGGGAAGTTTCTCGCTCCTCGATTAGCGGGGAGGCTCGAGGAGCCCAAACAAAGGGTCGCCACCCGAAAGTAGTGTCTAACGACGGCTCCGTGGTGGTGCCCTGGGGACAGGGAGGGGGGAGGGGTTTAGCCGATAGACCTTGATCGTTGGGGAGTCCGGCACACGGGGAGCTAGTCCCTCTAGGGGCATTATGTATCCCCCTCCCCCCGCAAAAAAAAAATATATATATATATATAACAAAAAGAGTTTTTAAAGCGATCTCGAATTTAAAAAATAAATTTTTAATTTGGCCAGATGCAAGGAAAAGGAAAGATATTGTCGCTAATACTTATAGTGAGCTTCCTTATTGTATTGGGTATTTAGGTGGCTCTGAAATAAAATTGGGAGAAAAACCAACCATAGACCCGGAATCTTATTTTTATCGAAAACAGCAGTCCTCAATTAAAATCCAAGCTGTCTGCGATTAGCGACTAATAATTCGTTATGTAATCATTGGGTATCCAGGAAGCGTTCATGATAGCAGAATGCTTAACAATTCTTCCTTGAGAAGGAAAATGGAAGAACCATTTCACGGAATGGAGTGGCTTGCAGCTGACAGTGCTTATAAATTAACACCGACTATAATTATACTCCATATCGATCAAATTCCAGAGCAATACCTCTATCGCGTTGGAATGAATTCAACACTTGCATAATTTTTAGTTTCTCTTCAGATTCCAACAGAGACTTTTTCAGTGCGAAATTCCTTTCAGTTTCTAAAGCTTCTACTCTGGTCTCCACCTTTATCTTTACCTTGTCAAAAGCTAGTCCTTCTTGTTCAATCTCTAATTTTTGTTTCTGAATATTGCTAATATTGCTTCTTAAGTATGCGCCATTTTCTCCTGTATTACTTCCACTCCTTTGCACTGTTTTTTTTTTGTATTTTCTGTAATTGTTTTTGGTTTTTGGAATCGACAGGAAGTCCTGTACCTGTTCTTGCAATTTTTAATAAAAACTTTGGGCTTTTGGTTTCTAAAGTGCAAGAGAAAAAGGTAAAGTGACGACGATAAAATTTAAGTTCATACTTAAAAATTCGTACTTACTTTCAAATGCATCTCCTCTGTCTTTTACGCTATTTAAAAAAAAATGTTGTCTGCTCATTTGACCATCGTTTTCTGCCTGTCTCACGATTTATTGTTTTGTTTAGTTTTTTATTCACTTGCTCTAAATTATTTTCCCATATTTAATAGCAAAAATAATTAATAATCCATGAATAATAAAAAGGATACAAATTTACCTCCATTTCGATTGCTTATCAAAATGAAATATCAAATGTGACTTACCCAAATATGAAGGGTTGAATATTTCTTTACGACGTCGTATTTTATTTTTACATACAAAAATTTACGAAACTTTACGAATTTGCGTATTTAAATACGAAATACGAAGTTTACGACGTTTACGAGGAATACGGCAGTTTTACGCACGATCATGAATACTCTTATTATTTATACAAATATACGATTACAGATTGCATATCAAAAATGCTTTCCTTGGCAAAATCCAAGTTAAAATTCAAATCTGTGTAAAACTACCTAAAAGCTCAAGAGGTTTATTTACCTACGCGTTGGCGAACTCCAACTAAGTTCGGTTAATCTCAATTCCCAAATCTGAAACATTTTGGGTGACGCTGTTGCTTTTACAGGCAAGGCCTTTCCTTTGCTTTGCGAATTAGAGCGAGGCACACAAAACTTTTAAAAGCAGTCACAGATAACTTGTAAATCTGGCTCATAGATGGTGCAATACTTTTGTTAAAATCTTGCTAATATCTTCAGCTGAATGTAAAAATCGACAACTGTGTGAAAGAATAATTTTAAAGGTAAGTTTCTAACAAAACTCTTGCTTATTTATTTATTTTGATCAAAATCTTGTCAAGGCGGGGTTTTAATATGTATCGGCCTGCGACAAAAGGCTACATTCACATAAAATAAAGCTTATTTATTAGGCCTCTACGTTTTCTTGATTTTAATGTATTCAGTATAATTTGCTTGTGTCACACGACCTGGCAACCCTGCCAGGTACCGAAGGCACCGGAGCTGTCGCCCGAGAGGGGAGATAGCGAGTCGAATACCGCACACGGGGGAGTAGCAAGTCGTGAGCCGTCACTAACCGTCAACCGTAATTGTCCGCGGAGTGGATATTAACACGTTCCCTGCCACGTGCACCATTTTCGGTACACGTTTCTCTTACATGAGAATATCACAAGTAACTTGAATGTATGTGAGAGAGTTACTCTCAGTGACTAAAGTCCGGCAGGGAATGTGTTAAGTGTGCAATGAGATGTGTTAACTTTGAGCCGATTATTTTAGTTCATGCAGACAACCTACTCTACCAAATTCCAGTCTCGAAGATTCCTGGAACTTGTGTAAGTGTTTTGCATCCGAAAATTAGAACTGAAAAGCGCTGCACGAACCGAACCCCCTCTCAAGCCCATTGAGTCCGGCTTTGAATATACGCATTGTCTGCATCTACACTGCAACCTGATATGAAAGTCATTAACAAGTTAATTGCCGTGACATTCACCGATGACCGGAATTTAAAAGCTCTCTCACGACAAAGGCATTTTAACACGTAATTCTCTCACGAAAGCTTTTATGCTAATTGCGGCAGTCAACATGTTAATGGAATTCACCGTGTTATCAATCTCCTCGCAATAAACGATAGCGAACAAATCGTCAACACATTTCACCAATATTTTAGGCTTTGATTGAAATTTATAAGTGTAGAATTCAACAGCTGTTCGAGGAGAATGTTAGCCAGCAGTGGTGACAACGGGCTCCTCACAGGTAAACCATATTTGACAGTCGAGCAAAGTTAGATTGACAAGGAACACAAAATAAAATATCTCGCTCAAGATAAGTATGTTAAAAGAACATCTAAAAAAATTGAAAGTATTCTGTAGCGGAATTATTTTAGAGAAATGAGAGATTAAAAAAGTTATAGCATCAACAACAATGATCAATGACGTTGTCTGAGTAGGTCGAAAGGCGTCTTTTTAATTGGAAAAGCGCAAAAAATTATTTTAATTTATTTAATTGCAAAAATAAAAAAAAAGAATTTCCTGAACTCAAACGATAGCTGTATTTCGTTTGACATCCAAAAATAAATATTCAATTCGGTAATGCTAGAATAACGTAATTAACCGTAACACACCCCTTTCCCAAATCTCATTGTAGAGTAGTAATAGACAACCTTAAAGATTTTTCAAGTATTCACAGCAAATTATCAATTATGATCGAATTGTAAACTCAACTAACCTTTTAACTAAATTCACCTTTTCATCAGAAACAATGTCAATAAAATTCCATTCTCTCCCTCAAAAATTTTTTACCTTTTATTACACAAAGGTAAAATCAAGGACAGTACAAAAGATGTCCACTCCCACAGCCTGAATAAAATACCTCTGTCCTAGTTTCTAATTACTTAATTGCCTTTCTTAAAAAGTTTCTAACGGGCAGTAAAGATCTTTCCCAAGTGGAAAATTCTCCAAAAATTCTCTAAATCCACCCAGGTATTCATCAATTAAATTCGAATCACCACTACTAAAGACTAGGTAAAATCGATTTAAAATTTCTTAAATCTTTTCCTTTGAAAATGTTGAGAAAGTTCAGTTCGTTTCCTTACCTTGTTTTTTGCCCCCTTTAAATTTGCATAAATTTCCCTGTTGAAGGAAGTCAAGCATCTACAAATGCATTTACCGTAGAAACGATGGGGTTGTAATATTTCACTAATTGCCTCTAAGATCAAGTCCATAGGGATGAAGGAAAACGTAAAAAACACAAAAATGTGAAAAGTTTGAAATATTTTATTTCCTTTTCTTGGAAATTAAAAATAGCATTCACTTATTAAAAAGTTACAACGTTAACTACCTTAGGACGATATCGTGTTGTACACTCTCCTTATTGAGTGAACAAATTTTTATATTTACTTTGGTAAAGAAATGGCTTTAATTAAAATTCTTTTTATTAAAATATTTTTGCAGTTACTGTGGAGTAGAATCTGGACAGGAGACATTTTAGTTAATTATCCAATAGAAGAGATGAGATATTAGGTTATCGTCTGCAGGTACATCCTTGGGAGAAAAGCCTTGATTAAAGTTCCATTCCCATCTGCAGATTATTTATTCGAGACGTATGTGTTGAGCTTTGGTACATACATATATAAAAGAAAGACAAAGCATACCATCGGACGACCTATATAAACAAATTATATAGAAAAAATATTTCATTTTTTACGTTTCATGTCCTAGATAATTGCTCAGTATAAAATATCGATTAAGGTAAAAGGAGACAAGTCACACATCTAAATATAACTGCTCCTGAACTCCCAGATTAGCTATTCCCTGGGAAATTTTATGACAGGACAGGCACTGAATGTATTTAACACCATTTCAGAATACGACATAACACATACTCCACATTCCCAGTTCTCGTCAAATTTACTGACCCTTACACCTTTGGATGTTGATGGTATGTTTTCATTTACAGTTACTGCCAAGCTTTCAGTTAATGATGATATAGTGTTTTTAACTATTCTTTCCATCACAGGAGGAATCAGCTGTGCTTTGTTGCTTTATGGAAAAGTTCGATGCATCTCCACACGAGAAGTCAGGAAAAGGCGAGATCAAGGGTCTACCGGGAAACGTGAGAATGCTTCACTATCTGAAAGCAGAGGAAGAGACAAGAATCAGGACATGAGTCACGGTGAGACATGGGGTGCAGGCGGTTCTGCTGCCGCATGTGTGCGCACCGGACCTCATTGTGGTGAGGGTGTGTGCAGAAAGTGGTGCTTTCGTATCTGCTTTTACGTACTTACCTTGTGATTCTCCAGAACCACCATCCACAAGATAGCTGGAGGAATTTGTGCTCTACGGAGAGAGGGAAAACACGGAACTGATCATCACAGTTCTGATCGCACTCTAACTCGCACAATGCAGTGTGGGGTAGTACGGATGACAATCCCAAAAGAGAGGCATTACTCGATTTGTGATTGGAAGAAACCTGTATATTGTAAATACCAGACCAAAGGAGATGATTGATATGATCCTATGCAATTGCAAGATGGTGGGAAGGCTGGTAGATTGAAGAAAACCTAAAACTACAAGAAGTGCAGAGCCACAGTTGAAGCTAATAACCTCAGCTATGAGTGAGATATTTTGGAGGCATGCCCTCTTACTGCAGTGGATGGCTAGAACCCCACTCTCTAGTGAAATGGATAGCTAGAGGGCCTAAAGAAAGGGGTGATAAGAGCATTTAACCATGTCATGAAGAATAACTAACCGCAGGTGTGAGGAGAGTATAAGGCGCAAAAGATAGAGGTGGAAATCACTTTGTCCATCTCAGAAGTCAATAGACTGCAGAAGATAGTCAAGGGCATGGTCTCCGCAATTGGAATTGTTCGAAACAGAACGGGGAAGATGGTGGAGACTTTGTACGAGACGAACAGGATTTTAATGAAGGCACATTTTCCAGGAAGCTATATCTTGGAGGGATCCGAGACTATACCGGGATGCGCTGAAAACGATAGTGTCTTTGGAAGGAATGAAGAAGGTCATAGGTTACTCCGCACCTTGCAAATCTCCGGGCCAGGACAGGATAATCCTTGCCTTACTACAGTGGGGCAGAAAGGCCATTACACCGTTACTTCGGGGAATATTTATCACCTGTATTCCGACAGGGATTATAAAAAAGTGAAATTCTTTAGACCGGTCAGTCTGACATCCTTTCCGTTAGAAACAATGGTGAGTGTGCTGATGGGCTACCTGGAGTGCACTGTACGCTAAAGAAGTATCCGTTAAATATCAGCCAGCAACCGTATCAAGCTCCGAAATCAACGGAATCAGCTGGTGAGTGTGACAGAGGAGGTACTGAAAACAGACATTGCTTTAGCCATGTTAATGAACGTAGGTAGGTGCCTTCGTCAAAATTCAGTATAAAAACTGAGATGCTGAGATGCGAGATTAGCTCGTTGATGGTAAGATGGGTGAACAACATCTCAAAAAACAGGGCAACCGGGATTCAAACCGGTTATATAAGTATTTGGAGAAGGTTCACGCGAGATCATTTACATGGAGGAGTGCTATCTCCTTTTTTGTCACAGTTGAGTCGTTACTCTCTGCACTTGATAAGATGGGTATTGAAGTCCTTGGCTATACGGATGGCGTGCCGTTGATGGTGAGAGGCATGACATCTATAAATTGTTAATTTAAATTTTCTTTGGTAAAAACTTTTAACAAAGTAAACAGTTGTGGGTATGTTTTACGAAAACTTTGACACATTTGGCATATAAAATTCAAAAAGTTTGGACCTTCTAAATTACCGTGTATGTATTTTAAATTTCATTAAAATCCATCTATTGATTTTTCTGGTAACTTATCCAACTAAAAACAGAACAAATCTCATATTGGTCAGTTCATGACAGTGAAATTAATAGCATTTCTGCCCTATTCATATATTATCATAACTCTACGTGTTGTTTTTCACCTGCACTGAACTCAGAATGGACACAACATACGAGAATGCATCAAAGTTTCCTCCGTGTCAGACATAAAATGAAAATACTGAAGGCATGAACGTATAAAGTATATTATTAGTAATCCTTCCCCTAATCTATTGCTTACAGGTTGCTCGGCTTTATTGTTCTTAAGTGAAGCAATGGCTGGGGTGAAAACTTGATTATGACCAGCAAGAGGAGCATCTGGCTAAAAACATCTTAAGGACAACTCTGTTTAAAATGACGATAGTACCACACTATATATATAACCTCATAAGCTGAAAGCCCTGAGAAAACAGAATTAGTGTGAAGAGAAACTTCGAATCTTATCAATATTCCACCGGTACATAATTCTAAACTTGTAGGGTGAAGTGGTGTTGCTGGATGCAAGAGAGGTAAGAAGTTAGAGATGCACTGCAAAAACACCTCGTGGACGAAGTATTTCCGGTGCAATAATAAGACTAAACAGAGAAATGCTTCTCTATGCCTTTAATGGCTAGTAATAAACTGAGAGGAGAAAACAACATCCTGAAACTTTGGCTGGCATCTAAATTATTCACAATTGGCTGGTTACGACATTTACTGACCTCTGGTGGATAAAAAAGTATCCTGTGAAACTATAAGTGCAAATAAATGAGGTAAAAACCCTTCAGTCAGAGTCAGATACATTTTCCCTTCTTATTCTTATTTATAAAGAATACAATTTTGCAATGAAAGGAGATTGTAATTATTTTAAAGACAATGATGATATTTCAATAATTGCATTGATGGATAGATTTTCACATGTTTTATAATAAACATCGGAATCGGATATTATTACAGTACGCTTTGGGTTATGTATAAAATTTTTTTCCTAATATAAAACATGAATTGCCATAAACTAAAACTGTCCAGTGAAAGAGACTTCCTTACCAAAAGATAAACTGGATTTAAAATGACAGAAAATAGGCAAAAAGAAAAGAAATAGTTGGTAGAGTAACACCTCTCGTTATTCAAATGTAATTCCACTCAAAACTATTCATATTGGACAGTTAGACCGGATTGTCTCAGCTCATTTCAGAACACAGTGGAAATATTTTGAATAAAATGATACTCTACAAAACGCTTTGGGAAAATATAAAGCAACAATCTGAGTCATTAAGCTAAAACGTAATTTAGCATTTTAACGAATTCCTATTGGCTATTACAAAGCATGTTCGCGGTTTTAGGACCATTTATTGTTATTAACATACACGTTTTATATTCCTTTCAAATGTAGGATCTCCTCTGCTGTCCTTTCATCTTTTCCAGAATCCTATTGCAACTGTCAATTTTTGATCAACTTTCGATTGAAATTTTAAAATATTTACTGAATCGAAGATTATTTATTTTTTTTATTATTTAAATTTCAATAGTTATTGAAGTTTATTTGGTTCGTGGAAATGAGAACTAAGGAATGGACACAAACGTGTAAATGAGTGAAGCATTTCTGAAGAGGGAAGGGTGTGAAAACTGGTACCCCAGAAATGGCAATGAGACTACCACCTAAATTATTTACAGTGGCTCAAACGAATAATCGGACAAGGTTAACACTTAAATAAAACACAAAATATATGGAGAAGAGAATGAATAACATGATTTTGTTGATATATAGCTCATATTTCTTATTTTTTCCTATATTTTAAAAATATATTTAAGAATTATACATTCTCCAAATCATATGCGAAAAGCCAAAGAAAATAACAAGCAATATTCATTTTTCAAGTCAAACAAATAATCGGACAAAATATAAACATAAAAAATTTTGGAAAAGTATACTGATTTAGTATTGGGTGGCAAATCTTTTTAACTCTATTACAGCTTTAATTCGTTTTGGCACTGATTTGACGAGATTTTGACAAAATTATGGTTCGATATTATCCCATTCATTCTTTAATGCTTCTTTTAACCGACTTTTAACTTTTTATTAAATGTTCTATTGTACAGCCTCTTTGCAAATTCGCCCCAAAAATGCTCGATGACGTTCAAGTCTGGTGACTGGGCAGGTTTGCAGTAGTTTGGAGCAATTATGTACAAGCCAAAGCTTTCCGACCTCCGAAATATACTCCGGATCGCTATCTTGATAAAAAGTAAAATGCTGCAAAATGCCTAATTTTTCTTCACTTTGTTTAACATTTGCTTTGAAAATATTGAAATAAATATGTCCATTTTACATTCAATAAAATGTAAATTGTTGATTTCCGATCTTGACATGCGTGCTCAAATCATCAGAGACACCCCTCTATGCTTTATAGCAGCCCGGGTATTTGTTTTTATCGAAACCCAACACCGAGTTTTACTCACACGTAGGAACTCCCATTCGATCCATGTAAGTTAAACTTACCCTCATCAGTAAATAAAACCTATTAATTATAATTAAAACAATTAACTATATATAGGTTTTCTAAAATTAGTCATTCTTAGCATCCATCGAAAATTTTAGTCGAAGTTTTTTATTCATTGGGCTTATAACTGGCTTCTTCCTAGAAATTCTCCCACGGTAACCATGTTTTCTTAAAACGTTTCCTAAAGTTTCAACACAGACATCCTTTTCTATGTAATCTTGCATTTAATTCTTCAATTCTTTGGCTGATTTGATAGGGTTTTCTTGCACTTCTTTTATAAGTCGTCGTTCTTCTCGATCGTTTAATATTCTTCGCTGGCCTTGTCTGCTTTTATTTTTTATTATATTTCCATTGCGATATCTTTTAACTATGTCATTCACAATTGAATGACTTCTTCCAACCAAGTCTCCTATTTCCCGTACCATTTGTCGTTCTCCATAAATTTTTATCACTAACTGTCGAATTTCGAAAGTTCCTTGCTTTTCATTTCGAATTACAACTCGTTGCACTCATAACCGAACTTCAACTGAATGCAAACAGGGAATACTTGCAGCGACGGACCTGAATTCACAAGAATTTCTAGGAAAATCCGTTACTTTTACAAGTGTTGCCTCATTTGTTTAATTTGTCCAATTATTTGTTTGACTTGAAAAATGAATTCTATTTGTTATTTTCTTTGATTTTTCGCATATGATTTAGAGAATGTATAATTCTTAAATATATTTCCAAAATATAGGATTCATTCTTCATATATCTTGTGTTTCACTTAAGTGTTAACCTTGTCCGATTATTCGTTTGGGCCACTGTAGATATGCATCGTTGGTTACGCATCTAGGTGGTAGTGGCTGAGTGTTCGATTTCGAGGTTAGGAATCAGGTATGGTATCTCAAAACCAATTCAGTAATTATTTAAGAGAAAAGTTGAAATTTTTGGGGGTTTCCAACAATTTTTTTATGTTCGAACATTTCACATTAAATGCTGTGAAAGATCACAAATAAAGTAGTATATAATTTTTCAGGTTCCCGAGAATCGTTAAACATGCTTTCAAGTATTTTAGTTTAAGAAATTTATGTGCCAATCGTTCACATCTTCTTATTTTTAATACTACACTGCGGCCATTTGCGTTTGCAGTGAAACAAGTGTTTCACTTTTCCCGATTTTATAGCCGTTCCTTAGTACTTATTTCCATGATTTGATTGTATTTAGATTTAAGAAATTTGTCAGTTTTTTTTGTTTTCAAAGTGGCCTTGATTTTTATTTGTTTGATTTTGATTTGGTTGTAGTTACCTTTGAAATGGTTGCATTTGATGTGTAAATGTTATCCCATCAAAAACATAAAATGTACAAAAATATCAAGTTCTGCAACGCAATCCTTCCACCGTAAAAAGTTGTGAGATCTCATGTAAAGCCAAGTCAGTTATTTTCGTTAGTATGGAAGCACACATCTACATCAACTCTACAGTATACAAATTTATGGATGCAGCTGGAAATAATATTTTTGCATAGACTTTGTGTGGAAATGTTAAATTATCAACCAAACCAATCGCGAGTAATAACGTCTTTTTATAGTTTTCTCTTGCAACGTACACTTAACAGTAACCGCATGCAAAATTTCATGTTCGTAGGTTTGCTAGAAGTACCTTAGAATTTTGATGATGAGTGGGTGTGTCAGTTACAAAATAAGGGAACGAGATATTTCGTGATAAAATATTAGATACAAACTTGTAATTTGGGGGTAGAGGTCGGTTCAGTAAGTACTCTTGGTAACTAAAATTTCAGACTTTTAGCTTCACCCACAACGAAGATACAGGGGGCTTAAAAGTGCCATGAGTTGCTTCGAGAAAAGGATGGTACGGCCGTGCTGTTTGCTCGACTTGACGGAGACACTGCTATGCCCCCCAGATAAATACCTGAAAAACTGTTTACATCGTCAAGGACTGGTTAAAGCATTTCAACACTTTCGTTGGGTACAGGAGCTTCTCTTAAATATGGTCCTTCCTCAGGTGAACTTTTAACGGAAGAAAATTTTTAATTTGCAAGAGAAGTTGTTCCGAGTGATCGAAAATTAAAATCTACAGAAGTTTCATCACTGTTTTCTGTGGGTTTCATCATTATTAAAAACGTCACTTATCACAATCTTAAGTGATCATCTTGATATGAACATAGTTAACGTAACACAAAACCTTAGTACAACTCTAAAACAGTATAGGGGCGATCTTTGGACCTTTTTCTGAAAACGGAAATTGACTGATCAGGCGGATTTTAACTGCAAAAAAAACCATAGTGCCATATTATGATCCAACAACAAAAAGGCATTCGATGGAGTGGCCAGTTTCTTATGATTAATGTCAAGAGTATTGAAAAAAAGGAAAAAATTTCATGGTGATAATTTTTCTGAGGCTGTGAAAGAAACCTAATGTTCGATCTCAAAGTGCAATTATTACAATTTAAACGACTTCTTTTTAGAGATATAGGTAAGCGCAGAAATATTCATATCCAAACTTGAGAGCCTAGAAAGGTTCCCAAGAAACTAAATGAATTTTAGAATTTTTATCTAATTTAAAATAGTTATCTAAAAATCTATAGCACTTTATGATATAGATGTTCGTAGGTTAGATGTGTTTCCGAGTAAAGGTCACGAAAAATAAATAAAGACACAAAAATCTATTTTTTAGTTAGAGAAGGGGATGTATTCAATTCTGATCTATCAGGTTTTTATTTAATACAAACAACAAACTCCGTAGTAAAAAGTAGTAAAAAAAGTCCATGAAGGATCCAGTTAATCTGAAGTGTGTGAACAAAATCCGTTGGTTAAGTCCGAAACTAAGGGTTTCTTGCTAGTCTTGAAAATTTACCCGAATTGTTCAAGTCTGGAGCAAAAAATTTAAATGTATGGGGGCTTCGTGCCTTCGTACCTTTAGTTTTGTCATTGGTTTCTACCAACAAAAAGTACAATCCATCTTTTTTATCGCACAGAACTGGAAACAAAGTCTGGAGTGTGTGGACAGCACTATATAAATCCAAAAATTGCTCCGACTTGAACGTTCGGTTAAATCTGAAGCAAAAGTCTGCAGTGTGTGGCCAACCAAAAACATGCAGGCTACCAGATCCAAGTCTGGTAGAAAGGGTTTTTTTTTAAATTTGCAGTGGTTATTATATCGGACTTAGTTAGATGTGCGAAGCATGCAACGATACCAAAGCTTATTATGATACAGTCTGCTTTGGCTCTCGTATCTATCTCCCAGGTAATATACTACGAAATTTAATAGTCTCAGCAGATAACTGAAGCTAATAAATAATGCTATTCAATGGAGGAAGTAGTAGGAGTTGAGGCTGGGAAAAATTAATTCAAACTATCAACTCAATTATTCTATTCTCGAACAATTTAAGTGCCCCCGTTTATGTTTTCCAAAGAGAGAAATGTCCTTTCCAATGGGAACCGCAACTTTAAGATCGATTTTCTTCAACATTCTTACGGAAATAAAAAAAAATCTATGCCACATAAATATTTCAGTACAATTCTCCTTGAATCGATCAACGTGTGTACGCTTCTACGATTACATTTGGACAAGGAAAGGTAACTCGTAACCCTTTTGCCGTCAGCTAGACATTCCAAATTGCTATCTTGAGAAGTTTATTCAGAATGTAAGGAACAGGAGACTGCACCCACACCTCTTATCTTTTGCTAAATACCCCTTAATAGGTGGTTGTTAGTTTACAGTAATAAGCAGGTATCCTGTGAGTTGTCCCACCTATAAGAACCTCCAGCTCTACAAGCGCAGACATGGCATTCCTTCTGCATAGGTACTTCATTCTCTGCGGATACGAGTTGGAATGTTGTAAAAATATTGTAAAGTGTATTCCGGCATACACCTGACCTACTTACAGGTTGCAGGCATGCAATTAAGCATTCTTCCTCTGATTAGCTGAGGGGCGACGTTTAAATCTTCATTTTCTGGGCCATTTGAAGTATTTTGAAGTTGTGACGTTATTTAGGTGGTTGCCACCAGAATGCTTTTGATGCTTGTCTAAGCCATTTTCGTGATAGTTATTAAGGTCGTTGTTGGATGGATTTTAGCACATATTATGGCACACTAAAATCTGTGACAAGGACTTGGATAAATTTAATAAATTTATGCGACCATAATTCTGCACATAAACAGGATGGGAATTGAGCCAGAAATTCTTGAGTGGGATCCATTTTTTCTTTTTAAAAGAAAAGTAGCCGCCTTTGTCGAATTATAATCACCTCTTAACCAGAAGCAAAAGTCCTTGCTACAAAGTATTTCAAAAATTCTGCAAGGAATGCTTCAGCTTTGTACCATTTATCATGCATCCCCCGAAATTCTAAATCAATTACCATGTCCTGTCCTCCCTTGAAACATGCTGGCGAATAAATTTTCTTATTGTTCGTTTTTTCAATCAAAACTTTGACGTTGTTGAGTGTCTTTTTGGAGTGTTTTTGTATCCGTTTCCGTTCTTTTTCTAAAGGAAGAAAGAAAGATAATTTCATCTCAAAAGGAAAGCTCCAGGCAAAGGAAACTGTGGAAGGGGAAGTATAGATCCACGGCGTGTATGGCTTTCCTGGCACCAGAACAAAAAACTGTGGCACAAAAGGCAAAAGAGAAAAGGATAAAAAATTAAGTAGAAAAGTTTTATCCTCAAAATTTGATTAAAATTTGTTTTCTTTTTTTTCTATCGTGTACACTTGTACCACCTGTGCCTCAGTCGAATGGAACTTTTAGGGACATTAAGGATACGCAACGCATACGAAACTTATGAGTTGAGGGCAATTCCTCATGGGTCAAGTGGATGTGTTTTGCGCCATTGTTGGGACATTTTTCTGACGTTTGGGGATTTAGGAAAATGTTACCAAGGAGTTATGGGAATTTGGAGGATAAGCCTTGTTTTATATCCTGACAGTGTCAACATTCTATATTATGGTGGTAATTTGTTCCCCATAAAGCAACTTCGAAATGGTTTTTATTGGTTAAATTCAAGCGAAGTTTGTTTCCAGTTTGGTTTAGATTTTCGCATACCTCGTAAGGGACATAAAACTTTTATATTTAAGGAGTATTATTCTCCAGAGATTTTAATCAGTTCCCTTTACAAAAATGCTTTTTAAAATTTCGCATTTAAATGAAAAATTTTAATAAAACAGAATATTTCAATTCTGAATTAGTAAATATTTGCATGTAATTGAGAAAGATATCAGGTTCAGAGAATTCCAAGGCAAGGTGAGTAATTAAGTTGTGATCTCATCTGAGATACCTGAAGAAGTCCATTGTGAAATTTAGCCTAAATTCATATCTAAAACCGGTTTTTAGGTTATGTTATGCTTGCTAGTTTGCTCATCTGATGCGGCCTCAGTATGTTGCGAGCTGAATTATCCAGTTTTACTACAATTTTCATGATATCAGTTGCATGGGGTCGAAATCACTAAGGTATCCAACGACCTCGTTAGATATAAACTGCATACGATGATATTGAGATTTCTGTAATAATAAGTCAGGAGCTAGACTGTGTAGAATAACTGAAAAGGTAAAGCGGCAGGACCTTTGATGCAGAACGCAGCAAAGATATTCCCCGATAATCGCTAACAAACGTGTGTCTCCATTACTGTGGATATGAACTATAACAGCCGGATCTCACTTAGACATGTAATTGCAACAAAAACACAAGACCCCGATCTTTATACAGACCTTGGATCTGCATCTTTAAAGATCTGGAAATTAATATTTTTTTTATTGGTGTGAGACCGCATGGGTCCCACGAACTTAGGCTATTCTAGACCTTTTGCTCTTCCACCGAGAGTATAAGTAGGCGGGACGGATTCTACCGGTAAGTCAGTCACACGGTCGATTTAGTGAAAGCCAGGATACGCTCCCATCCCTTTTCGCTTGCCTGATGCAGTTCGTCAAGGCAGTGGTGCCCCAGGTGTCTAAATCTTTTCGCCGAGAGTGACGGACAGTGGCACAGGAAGTATGTACTTACTCTCACATTTTTCTAGTCTTAGATGTTGGTACTACTTGTTGTCAAACTCAAAGAGTGGTCTTAAAAGTGAGCAAACATGTATATTATAAGATTGCAAGGAATAAAAAAAAACAATTAAAAGCATAATAAACTAACATCTTACAATTCACAGATGTCAACATGACAATGATTTTCGGTACTGCCAACGTATAAAACTAATTACAATAAGACCCCGAACGTTTTTTTGCCTACAGATCTGGATCTTGTAGCAAAATAATACAGCTAATATATACTTTCCAATTATATGGGATAATTTTTCTTTTAAGCTAGCTGATCTCAAGTTGTGAGCTTTCAATAGATTTTTCAGAACTTTGACATGTTAAAGTGTGACAGCTGATATATTACTAATATATTTCTTGATTAAATTTCACGCCATTGTAACACATTCGAGGCCAAATGCTGTACCGTGTGTGTCATGATATAAAGCGTTTTCACTGCACGATTTATGGTTGCTGCGGTTTGTTTCCAGTTCTCTCAAGAGTATTCTTCATGGCTAGTTGAAGTTATGACTGAGTAAGTCACGTTGGATTCTAAGGTTTCACACCAGAAAGGCTGGTGAATGTCTTTTATTAATCATAAACATAATATAAACGATTTGCGTATACATAATTCTCTTGTGTTCTTTTCAAATGGCATTATATATTGCCTTCTCTAGTTCCTAGTTCTCTAGAACTAGAAAAGGCAATGCCTTGCAGTTTTTATTATACAGGGTGTTTGGGCTTAAAACGGCCATACGTTGGCAAATGGTAGGGAATGTTAAGACAAAAAAAATTTGTATGTGAGGGTGGGGGGATGGGGGCGTCGAAAATGCTCCGTTGGGAGGGAGGGGGGATTTCTGTATTGAGGTACTAGTTTCACTGAAACTTTTTTACCGAAAACGCATGACCAATATTTAGATGCCATTCCACAGAGAACCCTTTATCTATTCCAACGAGCCTACAAACACCTCTGTGGCCCTTTCCGATCGGGAGCAATAAATCCTTACATTTCAAAAATTTGTCAAATTTCAAGTGATCTTTTCAAATTTTGGGGGGTTTCCCGCCAAAATGCCCCATTAGCTTACCATTGGTTATTTGAACTCCTCTAAACTTTCCCTTTATTTTGGTATATGATTTGTGTGCAGTTATTTCATAGCCTATGGAAGATATAGGGTAGTATGTAAGTCATCTTCAGGGTACTTAATCCCTCACTTAGTACCTGCTCTGAACTAATTGTTACCTCCCTTCTTGGAAAGAATGTTGGTGGTTATTTTGAAGTTGCTTATTAACTTAAGCAGGTATAAATTGGTAAAGTAAAACATCAAATTGTTGGAAAATACAAGGTTTGTATTTTTCCCCTTTATTATTACTCAAGTAAGTTTTTTGCATGAATATTGCGAAATTTGACAAAGATTCAAAAGAATTCGGGTTTTTGAAACCACCAAAATGAAATAATAAGGGAGCTATGCTAAAAATTTGTTATCAGTCAGTAGTAGCAACTTGATTAAAAATTGAAAATTTAAAATATATTAAGAGATTATAGTACTTAATATAAGAGACACATTTTTGTGGGAAAAGAATGAATAAATAAATAAAATTTTCGACGTTTAACAATGAGACATTTTCTTTAGCATTTAATATCTTTAAAAGTCCTTTAATCTTAATAAAGAATTATGTTTGCTTTGCGGAACCACCCTTGGATATATTCTCATCCAATTCTCCCAAGGCTCATTAGGAAATGGGTCGCAAACGACAGAAACCCAACGACAAAAACAGGGAACAAAATTCTTGCCAACTTTAAGAAAAGAGCCCGTGAGATTCTGATATATGATGAATGCATTCAAAGTGGTGTTTTCATGTAGTTTTTACCAAAGTTCAGAACAAATCGCTTGTTATATATAGGATTACAGTTACCATACTGCGATTTGTTAACTGTGTACAGCAGCTGGAGTGGATTTGATCGCACTACACAACCTAAAGTTGCACTCTGTCAGATTCGATTTATTCATGTAGTGCAAGTTAACTCTCTGAATATGTAGAGATAATCTGGATTAAACTAAATCCTCAGTACATATGCATTAGTAAAATTAATTGCATTGAAATGGGCCCGAACACGCGTTGCAATTCAGCCCTCATCCCCTTGCACCTATGTAATCTTTACAACATCTAGTCCGGAGCTCTCTCTAATGGAATTAAGTTCGCAAAGGATTTAGGGTCTAGAAACAAATAGCCAAATCGATGAACCCAACAAGTTACACCTCTAATCCATTTTGCTCTGTTTTTATCACCCAACTCGGTATCCTTTGTACCAAATCGGTATCCCTTATAATCTGGTGCCCGTATGAAGGTAAGTCTGGCCGACTATTTCAATTTAACTCCAAAACAATTTTCTGAATTGTGTTGTTGTAGAGTTCGACCAACATTAGAATTTTGATCCTAAACATATACCCCTGATAAATTAAATTAATTTCGGATTTAACCCTTACAAAAGAGTGTTAAGTCGCTCAGTATCATCTGCTTCCTGC
>QYTT01089832.1:128358-138968 GCA_006980735.1 Dasypogon diadema
TATTATGGTGGTAATTTGTTCCCCATAAAGCAACTTCGAAATGGTTTTTATTGGTTAAATTCAAGCGAAGTTTGTTTCCAGTTTGGTTTAGATTTTCGCATACCTCGTAAGGGACATAAAACTTTTATATTTAAGGAGTATTATTCTCCAGAGATTTTAATCAGTTCCCTTTACAAAAATGCTTTTTAAAATTTCGCATTTAAATGAAAAATTTTAATAAAACAGAATAATTCAATTCTGAATTAGTAAATATTTGCATGTAATTGAGAAAGATATCAGGTTCAGAGAATTCCAAGGCAAGGTGAGTAATTAAGTTGTGATCTTATCTGAGATACCTGAAGAAGTCCATTGAGAAATTTAGCCTAAATTCATATCTAAAACCAGTTTTTTGTTCCTTTATGTTATGCTTACTAATTTGCTCATCTGATGCGGCCTCAGTATGTTGCGAGCTGAATTATCCAGTTTTACTGCAATTTTCATGATATCAGTTGCATGAGGTCGAAATCACTAAGGTATCCAACAACCTCGTTAGATATAAACAGCATAGGATGATATTGAGATTTCTGTAATAACAAGTCAGGAGCTAGACTGTGTAGAATAACTGAAAAGGTAAAGCGGCAGGACCTTTGATGCAGAACGCAGCAAAGATATTCCCCGATAATCGCTAACAAACGTGTGTCTCCATTACTGTGGATATGAACTATAACAATCGGATCTCAAGATCCGGATCTCACTTAGACACGTAATAGCAACAACAACACAAGACCCCGATTTTTATACAGATATTGGATCTGCTTTAAAGATCTGGAAATTAATATTTTTTTTATGGGTGTGAGACCGCATGGGTCCCCCAAACTTAGGCTATTCTAGACCTTTTGCTCTTCCACCGATAGTATAAGTAGGCGGGACGGATTCTACCGGTATGTCAGTCACACGGTCGATTTAGTGAAAGCCAGGATACGCTCCCATCCCTTTTCGCCTGCCTGATGCAGTTCGAGAGAGTAACGGACAGTGGCACAGGAAGTATGTACTTACTCTCACATTTTTTTAGTCTTAGATGTTGGTACTACTTGTTGTCAAACTCAAAGAGTGGTCTTAAAAAAACAAGTAAAAGCATAATAAACTAACATCTTACAATTAACAGCTGTCAACATGATAATGATTATCGGTACTGCCAACGTATAAAACTAATTACAATAAGACCCCGAACGTTTTTTTGCCTACAGGTCTGGATCTTGTAGCAAAATAAAACAGCTAATATATTCTTTCCAATCATATGGGATAATTTTTCTTTTCAGAACTTTGAGAATTTCCTGAACTCAGGCTATTTGACATGTTAAAGTGTGACAGCTGATATATTACTAATATATTTCTTGATTCAATTTCACGCCATTTTAACACATTCGACGCCAAACGATGTACCGTGTGTGTCATGATATAAAGCGTTGTCACTGCACGTTTTATGGTTGCTGCAGTCTGTTTCAAGTTCTCTCAAGAGCATTCTTCGTGGCTAGTTGAAGTTATGACTGAGTAAGTCACGTTGGATTCTAAGGTTTCACACCAGAAAGGCTGGTGAATGTCTTTTATTAATCATAAACATAATATAAACGATTTGCGTATACATAATTCTCTTGTGTTCTTTTCAAATGGCATTATATATTGCCTTCTCTAGTTCCTAGTTCTCTAGAACTAGAGAAGGCAATGCCTTGCAGTTTTAATTATACAGGGAGTTTGGTCTTAGAACGGCCATACGAGACAAATGGTAGAGAATGACAAGACAAAAAAAAATTGTATATGAGGGGGGCGGGGGCATCGAAAATGCTCCCTAAGGAGGGAGAGGGGGATTTCTGTATTGAGGTACTAGTTTCACTGAACACCCTGTAACTTTTTTACCGAAAGCCGCATGACCGATACTTAGATGCCATTCCACAGAGAACGCTTTATCTGTTCCAACCAGCCTAAAAACACCTCCGTGGCCCTTTCTGATCGGGAGCTATAAATCCTTACATTTCAAAAATTTATCAAATTTCAAGTGATCTTTTCAAATTTTGGGGGTTTTGCCGCCAAAATGCCCCATTAGCCCACCATTGATTATTTGAACTCCTCTAAACTTCCCCTTTATTTGGTATATGACTTGTGTGCAGTTATTTCATAGCCTATGGAAGATATAGGGTAGTATGTAAGTCACCTTCAGGGTACTTAATTCCTCACTTGGTACCTGCTTTGAACTAATTGTTACCTCCCGTCTTGGAAAGAATGTTGGTGGTTATTTTGTAGTTGCTTATTAACTTAAACAGGTATAAATTGGTAAAATAAAACATCGAATTGTTGGAAAATAGGAGTACAAGGTTTGTATTTTTCCCCTTTATTATTACTCAAGTAAATTTTCTGCATGCCTACCCCTATTTTGAATATTGCGAAATTTGACAAAGATTTAAAAGAATTCGGGTTTTTGAAACCACCAAAATGAAATAATAAGGGAACAGTTTTTTGAAGTTTACATAAATTTTTCATATGAAACCCGAATAAATTAGAATTTGACTAACCTAATAATGAAGAAAACATGTATTCGTATTAGACGCCACAAGCGAATTGATTTCGTATATTAAATAGCGTCTGGAATAAATTTAAGCATAGACAAGTAATGTATTTAAAATAAATTAACCATTATTTTTCCTCGAAATTTTCAATTTTGTACCTTATCCAATATACAATTAACTCTTAGTTCCTATATAATATCTTTGAAACCTATGCTAAAAATTTGTTATTAGTCAGTAGTAGCAACTTGATTAAAAGTTGTAAATTTAAAATATATTAAAAGATTAATATAGGAGATACATTTTTGTGGGAAAAGAATGAATAAATAAATAAAATTTTCGACGTTTAACAATGAGACATTTTCTTTAGCATTTAATATCTTTAAAAGTCCTTTAATCTTAATAAAGAATTATGTTTGTTTTGCGAAACCACCCTTGGATATATTCTCGTTCAATGCTCCCAAGGCTCATTAGGAAATGGGTCGTAAACGACAGAAACCCAACGACAAAAACAGGGAACAAAATTCTTGCCAACTTTAAGGAAAGAGCCCGTGAGATTCTGATATATGATGAATGCATTCAAAGTGGTGTTTTCATGTAGTTTTTACCAAAGTTCAGAACAAATCGCTTGTTGGGTTTACTATAGGATTACAGTTACCATACTGCGATTTGTTAACTGTGTACAGCAGCTGGAGTGGATTTGATCGCACTACACAACCTAAAGTTGCACTCTGTCAGATTCGATTTATTCATGTAGTGCAAGTTAACTCTCTGAATATGTAGAGATAATCTGGATTAAACTAAATCCTCAGTACATATGCATTAGTAAAATTAATTGCATTGAAATGGGCCCGAACACGCGTTGCAATTCAGCCCTCATCCCCTTGCACCTATGTAATCTTTACAACATCTAGTCCGGAGCTCTCTCTAATGGAATTAAGTTCGCAAAGGATTTAGGGTCTAGAAACAAATAGCCAAATCGATGAACCCAACAAGTTACACCTCTAATCCATTTTGCTCTGTTTTTATCACCCAACTCGGTATCCTTTGTACCAAATCGGTATCCCTTATAATCTGGTGCCCGTATGAAGGTAAGTCTGGCCGACTATTTCAATTTAACTCCAAAACAATTTTCTGAATTGTGTTGTTGTAGAGTTCGACCAACATTAGAATTTTGATCCTAAACATATACCCCTGATAAATTAAATTAATTTCGGATTTAACCCTTACAAAAGAGTGTTAAGTCGCTCAGTATCATCTGCTTCCTGCCTTTACTTTATTACGTGAATACTATCACAACATAATTGCCGAAAACTTTACAAACAAGTTTAGCATGATTTATTTAATTGAAAGTGGTTGCATGATTAAACTATGTTTTATTTTACATTAGCAGAACCCTCCTGCCTCCTCTCACCACATTACTCACGGTTATTTCCAATTTGAATTTTGCGTATATGACTTGATCCAGTTTCGTTTGCATAAAACGTTTAATTCCCTGGATTTCATGGATGCAGTCATCCACTTCAGAGCTTTTCACTTCTCAAGTGCAAAGGGGGAAATATTTGAACATTGCGCTTATGGTAGAGAATCTTCTATAAATTTTCCTCTTAATAGCACGGCCAATATCTGGCATGATATATGAACTAAGAGTTTCCAATACGAGTTCAAATATTTATAAGCGCTTAATACTTTTGCTGCTTGCTTTATTGAGTTTGAAGAGAGATTTAGGTTTAACGTTTGCAACCCAGTGGTTTGATATATTAAACCACTGAAGATACTAGAATTATTTTGAGAGTCTGTGGGAATAGAGAAAATATGACTTCATACTATTTATGGAAATTGGATTCGAAATCTCCCCATCTTACCAGAAAGTATCGTCAATTATGAATACACGACAATATTTTCTAATTTTTAGAGGAAATTTCACGGATTAGGCAACAATACAGAGATGATTTCAACAGTGCTAAAGTAGAGAAAATAGTTAATTCGAACAAAGGCAAAGCAGAAAAAAATATCTTTTTAGAAACGTTGTAGGTCTCAGATTTGATATCTGTTAAGCAGAGAGGAATACTTGTGATATGATGCAGCGATGATTATTAACTTTTGCCTTTGTATAATATTTTCACTACAAACAAGATTCCTTCTTCCATAGTTGCTGTCTGTCCATCAATTAATTGTTTGATCCTACTTCACTAGTGCCGGGGAAGTTTGAATGCAAAAAACTCTTTGAGTCCAGACTTCGGTGCGACTTAAATCTACGATTTTTTCCTCTACGTGACGTATATATGCACTGCTACACTGCTTATGTTGTAGAAGCATCCATTCTCAATTTATTAGAACCAGACTGCAAAGACATAGAGCATCATGTATTCGTTTTATCTAATCGGTATAGAAGAACAGAGACCGTAAAAGTCTGCGACGACGAAAAAGTGAGTCGTGAAGGGATTTCTGCTCGAACATAAAGACTATCTCAGAGGTCAGTAGACTACACAAAATAGTCACCAAGGACCCGGTCTCCAAAGTTAGACTTATTCGAAACAGGACGAGAAAAATGGTTGAAAAAGCAGAGGAGATGGACAATATTTTAATTGGAGGCACAGTTTCCAGGGTCTCGGAGCGATCTTGGATCTTGGATGTGTTTAAAGGGAACGAGAGAGCCATAGGCTGCTTCGCACTTTTAAAATTTTCGGGTCTGGAACCTCTCTCAGAAAAATCTTAAATCTATTGCACCATAGCTTGGGGTAATATTTATCATCTGCATTCCGAGAGAACATATACTGATTAAGTGGAGGGGAACAAAAGTCATTTTTCTACCGAAACCAGAAAAAGAGAATTACACCGAAGTGAAATCCTTTAGGCCGGGCAGTCTGATGTCTTTTCTGTTGAATACAATGGAGATTGTTCTGATGGACTACCTAGAGTGCATCATGCCGAAGGAGTATTCCTTAAATGTAAACCAGCATGCATATCAAGCTAGGAAATCGATAGAATCTGCGTTTCACCAACTGGTGAGAGTGGCAGAGAAGGAACTCAACACAGGAGTCATTGCTTTCATAGAAAATGCTTTCGACAAAATTCAGTATGAACAAGAAAAGAAGCTATAATTGGTTTAGACCAATTATGTTATACCCTAGATGTTGGAAAGGAAAGAATGTAATAAGTATATAGTGAAATTATATATATTACGAAATTTCAAGTCTATAACTTAAAAAGTTTTTGAGATGATTCGCGGAAAGACAGACAGGCAGACAGACAGACAGACGGATAGACAGACAAACGGATAGACAGACAGACATCGCAAAACGTTAGGTTAGTCCGGGGGTGGTGGGATATGTTGAGGATCAAGGAAATCAGCATCCAAACCGGTCGCGCTGGTGTTAAGAGAATGGTCAAGAGAGGGTGTCCACAGGGAGAGGTGTTATCTCCTTTTCTGTGGAATGTCACAGTACTGTACTGTGACAATGTGGTGCTATGATAATATGCAATGCACTAATATATTCATCTATTATGTATCTCAAGAAAGCACAATTGTGCTGAAACTTTCATTCCTATCCCTGTTTGCGGAGAAAGATGTTTCGTATCGAAAAGTTCTGTTTATTTATTACTGAATTAATTACTCACTCAAATATTAAAAGCTTTGAAACCAACAACGCCATCCAAATCTACAACTGAAACCCTATAATAATACTCGATGCAATTCATGAGTACGAAATAATGAAGTAGAAAATTCTTTCATACGAAGCTTAAGTAAAAATCATCCATTAAAATTGTTTTTATGCCCATTTTTCTATTTCAAAACTAAAATACGGCACACTGGCTCAGAAAAAAGATTCTAATTATAATGGAGACTAACAAAAAACTATCCAGGCTCTTGTGAATATGAATCTGGCAGTAATTCCAAAAAATTAATCTAGAAAAAACGTCTGAATACATTTCATTCCAGCAGTACATACCATATCGTAATGGCACCATCCACTATCCACTGAGTAACCTCTTGAGAATACAAAAACTCACTTATCTCCACCCTAGAATATGTCCGAGTCCGACATAGCCTAGACCAGTCAGAGTCAGTCCCATATTCATTTGAAATTCTAAAATGAGAAGTACTCCACAAATTGGGGCGGACAATTAAAGTCTTAACAAAGATTTTTCTTAGAAAATGCATCACGTCACGACATAATTTCGCTCATGTCTCTTTTCATTAAAATTCTAAAAATCTGGAAAATATAGTTTCCACACTCCGATATCAGCAGAGGAGGAGAGCTATTCACCCATTCCATCAGCTCAAAATATAGGAGAGAGCTGAAAATGTGGCATTTATCCTGAAAGGTGTAAAAGTAGGAAAGATATCCTTAAAAGAGATATATGGGCCCACAGGGTGTATTGGTATAGATAATTTATTTCCAGGCATTCAGATAGAGGATTTATCCCTTTGAGCTTACGAGCCAGACTGCCTAAGGCTACCCGAAGAACTTATTTAAAAGGAATACGTCAGTTAAGTCCTTTCAAGCGACAGCTTCAAGGAAGCTGGTGGGAAAGAAGACTTCGACTGTAAATAGCTCAGGGCAAAAAGGCTTGGCAGTTCACATGCGGTGGATTTAAGGAAAAAGAAGAACTCATTGCCTGACTGAGTTCCTACATGTTGTATTTAGTGATGAATATTTCAGAGGACTTCTTCAAGGGCGATACCTAGGGATGCAAATTTATGTACTCCCATTCCCACCCACTATTGCGAGATAGGATACAGGGTCCTAAGTCTACCTTTACTTTTGTATTTATTCAATTTGCGTAGCTAGAAAGTCGGAGAACGAGTGAATTCTCATATTGAGGATTTCATATAGTCTGTGCGGACTAAATTGAAAGAGTTTTCCATTTATTTACCTCCGCCCAGGTTATAAGCTCTAGAGTTCCATCATTTTTGCCCCCTACATCCATTTGCAATATTCCTCTACAGATTTGCAGTAGAACTAGAACATGCAGATAGGTTCAAGGAAATACGGATGTAATTCAGGAAACGAGGATTTTTGACAAATTTATTTGTCCCTCTCTGCCTGGATTATCCGAAGATTTCATCTCCTGCCTGCAAGAGCATCTGCACATCGACGACTCCCTGCGAACTTTATGGGAGTTTTTGAGTGGACATAAATTAAGGATGTAGTACAAGTTGGCCTTTTAGTGCACATATGCGAGAATAAAAATCGCGTACTTATTTTGCGACGTTGCCCTGTAGAGAAACCTTTGGAAAGTTGCATAGAGCTGAAGTGAGTTTTATCTTCCTGCTACTCCTTTCAGATAAGCCCTTGCAAAAAGAACATCTGGAATGTGTTTGCTGCATTGAAATGAAACTGGGGTGCTTAACTACACAGTTTATTACACCAAACGATAAATTGGCTCAGGCAAGAAGTTACGCTCTTGTCTTTGCAGCTTAGCATCTGTTCTAAAACAGCTAGTTAAAGATTTTCAAGAAAATACTCTTCTAATCCAATTATAAGTAACTGACCTCGGTCATGGGAATTCGGGAGCAGCAACACCCTATTACATGAAAAGCAATCTTAGGGCTATAATAAATTTATTAAATGAAACCTCGAAAATAATTAACTCGTTTGCTACTCTTTCTCAAATTTCCCAGCAGGACACCCATGGATTAATTGGACTTAACGAGCACCCCCCAGCTTCCATGTTTGGCAGCGCCCCACAAACATGGATAATTGCATGACCTTCCCGACTGTGTGGAACGTGACAAAAGCTCATTCATAATTATTGTTTTAACGATTCATTAGGTGAGGAACTTGGGCACAAGCATCCGTGCACAATATCCGTGCAAACAGTTATTATTCCAGGTGAGGTCTATACTTTGACGCTTGCTATTGCTACGTTCCCTTCAAAACTAAACAATGCGGCACGCTACCACAATTCCTCTCCGGGCAAGTCACGTAATTAACAAACTGGTTATGATTAGACTTTGGGGCCTTTTTCTTTTCCTCTGTTTTTATCAGCTGTCATCTATAGCTTTCAGGTATGGCCTGAAATGTTTCTCCAACGCACATCGAAATCGCTAGAAATACCAGAGAGGTTTGTTATACGCCATGATATTTTTAAATTGAAGTTCCTTTTGTTTGATCAATTAATATACTCTCTAAAGCATGTCAAGCCTTTCGGCAGGAACGTATGGCATAATTAGCATGAAACCATAAATTACGGATAATTATGGATTTTAATTGAAAAATAAATAAAACAACTGTGTCTGTGGTGAATCCCGTGCTGATTTAAATAATAAAATATGAGCTGAGCACTTTTTGTATTTGTCTGATCCTACAATTATTATTTATTTCAGTCCTGTCATCCGAATATTATCAGAGTTAAGCTCGATGTGAAATGCGTAGAATTCTTTCAATAAAAAAATTGAGTAATGTATGGTAGGCTACAATATCAAATTATATTATTAATTAAATTGTATATTATTAATACATATAGTATTACAATATAAAACTTGTAATGAAAATCATAAAAAATCATACATATCAATACCTAGTAGTTTCAATAAATGTTGGGAGCATCAATATTATGGTTAATTCTCCATCTCTATTGAGAAAGAATCAATATCCCGGACAGCATCGTAAATAGAACACAGAAGCTTGTCTTTCCTTCCATTGATTTGGAGTCCTATCTTGCTAGCAGAATTTATGGTTCCCGTGCAGCAACATAAGATATGTATGGCCCAAAGTCAGGATTAAACAAAGTTAGTGACAATATATCAGCTCGGTTAGGGTCATTATTTATTCAAAACTTTTCTGGGATATTATTTTCAATGTGGACTATTAACCGTGCATTCTCTACGATAATACAACAGAATATTTTAGTACAGCATTTACTTTGCACGTGTGGTTAACTTAAAAGTCAGCTTAACGGAACGGTGAAATAAGTGTCGAGAATATGGCGTGTGAATTTCGAGTGAGGTTGGTTGCATTGTGTTGTGACTCCCAGGTGTCACCTTGAGATGTCATGGCGTTCGTGTCGCAGGAGAGAAAACACATAGTACCCCACTTGAGAAGCACACCTACTTCTGGATTGTGAAGTGAACTTGTTTCTTGGCTGCCGTGTACGTTTTCATGGTGCCTGATGAAATTACTGCTCTAGAAATTGGCATAGGATTCTACGTTCGCAATTCCAGAGAATCTTGTGTCGACGAAGCCGGATATGGCTCGGCACTTTCAAAGAAGGCCGGCTTAAGCCGTAGAGTTACAACTATCGTCAGAATTACATCGAAGTCGATTTTGAAAACAAACTCATTGAATCGTTGTTTCAAAATTTTCTTAACTGCGTTTACCTGGGCTCGGTTTGTTTTGCCAAATGCAACTATATTAGATCCATACGTCGGCTCCTGTATCAATAAGGAATCACGGACTCTAACGTTTATCTCAAACTCGGAGGATTTTCGAAAATAAGGGTAGATATTCGACCGGCTCGTTACACGCAGGCGCAATTAGTTTCTCTATGTTCTGCATGCACAAAGAGATCGGCAGTTGCGTTCCTGGGCCAAACCTTTTGTGATAATAACAGAGACTTGATTTCTTGGAAGAAGTATATGACCCTCGAGGTGCGAAATTTAGAAAATTGTGTCCAACATATTCCTTATATAAAGCGAGTCGTTCTGCAAATTCTTACATTCTCAGTGTACTACTAACAGTAGCATGGCACATTCCCGCCTTGGGTTTATTCAGGTGGATTTGTGTATGCCACGATGAGTAAATATTCTGCCGCTAACAACTAGCTACTTGGAGTCAACAAAATCTTCAGCCTTTTTAATTTTATCAAACATCGAAACAATGTTTTTATTTCATCTGTGAGAAATTTTCTGTTCATGTAGACATTTTTCAGGAATTTTTCCAAGTGAATTTCATTCAAAAATTTAATTTAAAATGTGTACGCTCACCAAGTGCTCCCGTCTTAAGTTTAATTGCAAAAATTGGTTATCTTAAATTTTTTAATATTAGAAAATTCAAGATCATCGTACAATGCCCACAAGTGCCGGCTCCAGCTTCACCATAAACAGAGCTGAAGACCCTTCATTTA
>QYTT01089832.1:147216-160155 GCA_006980735.1 Dasypogon diadema
TGTAAAGAACTTATACAAGCTTATGTACTTCCTGTTAGAATGAATTCGCATGCGACGCAACGCAATACAACCGTAGAGTAAATTTCTAAATTTTAACGCACCGCATTCAGATTAACCTCACTTTTAAAGTATCAGTTTTATTTAAACAAAAACAATTAGTACGAAATTAATAATATATAATATATTTTCAACATACGATTTACGATAATGCAAGGTGAAACTTATTTTTAGGGTTCTGTACATCCGAATGAAAAAAACGAACCCTTATAGGATCACTCGTGTGTCTGTCTGTCTTTATGGTAATGTACCGGAGTCGTTCCAAATAAATTAGGCATAAATTAGATTAGCAACAAATAAATTAGGCATAAATTAGATTAGCAACTGTACTAGTAATTACTTTAAGTTGCAATATACTTCAGTATTTCGTTCAGATGAAAAAAGTGTATGGAAGATAGCTACCACACTTATCTACTCTTATCAATGAAAAACAACGCCTTATGAAATCAGTAAAGGTATTTTTTTGGAATTTAAATTTATAACAAAGATGAAATTGTCGAGGGCGAGTGTTGCCGACACTTTGCAACATTTCTATCACCCAAAACTCCAAATAAGAGTTAAATTATTGGATCGACTGTGATACAATTCTTCCATAAAAAATCAAAGTCCAATAATCGGCTGGAAAAGTAATGGGTGCGCAATTTTTGGAGTTTATGAATGTAGAATCACAAGTATTATACTATATTTCTACAAAAATTGAAGGACATCATAAACAGTGATACATTTACGCGTAGATTTGCATTATCTACACTGCGCAGACAATGTAGATAATGTGTAGTTTACGTAGACAATGTAAACTTTTGCTAGACAGGCCCTATTCATGTGCTTGCGATATGTCGCAACTGATTTAACAGATTTAAATAAACAGAAATATTTCTGTTCATTGGCATATAAAGAAGTACTTTGACATTTTATTAAACCCAAGGGGGCAATACAGATATTGTAGATATATGGCGCTAGTTGTATAATTTTTCCATACAAAATGTGACACTTTAACTGGGATTTATATATTTGTGTACATATTTATTAGATATATTAATAGAGCTAAATTGGACAGCTATTATTCTCACATTTATGGTGTATATGAGCTTCCTGCCTGATTCCGTTACTTTAGGGCTTCCTAGTTCACAGAGTGGGACAGTAGACTTAAGGCACGGTTCCACGATGCCTTTTCCTCGTGCACCTAGCGCATGCACTGTAGTGTACGTTATAACACACGAAAGGCATTTTCGAATAGTTAACAAGAGTGTCAAAACGATGTGCATAAGAGACTAAAATATATTTTGCTATGTCTATCTATTTTTAACATATGTAATGCCTGCTGTTCCTTTAATCCACTGAACATTTTGTTCAGCCACTGTCACTGTACGATTGTAAGAGCAAATGAAAAAGATATACTGATTGCAAAAACTGGTCCCATGATTCTTTAATGGAATGCTTTAGGGCGCTCCATCCATAGTATTCAAGACATTGCATGAAATAGCAAATTGATCAGTTCATTTACTAGAGGTCAGTAGTAAAAACCGAAAACTTGAACGAGCCCAATTTCCACGGTTTACAAGGGTTCCCAGGTTTTTACATTGATTCGCCATTTTGTAAGTCACTCTGAATATTTTGTTTCCAGAACTTTTCAGTGGTGACAATTTTGTAATAAGTAACTTAAATTTAAGTGCCAAAATGAACACTGACATGTAAAATAAACGCTGATTTTATTACATTAAAAATTCCACAAAATAATGCACGTTTCTTTTGCCCGCTTCCAATTGGAATTTTACCAAAACCATGTGTATTCTTTTTCTGACAAAGATTCAAGCTCCATTTATCCAGAGTGACGTCACGAAACGTTGGCCAAATTCGATTTATCAATGAGAATTATTTTGAGTTAAATGTCGGGACCGTCCAGATAGGACCCAATATCTATTGTCTACATTCTTTATATAGATTACATTGTCTACTTGAAATATTGCGACGTAGACTACGTCATTATTTACGCGTCGACAATGGCGTAATTTACGTTATGTAGACAATTTGTCCAACACTGATAATAAGGTGGAATGCCATCGAGAACGATGCAAATCTGTAGTTGCTATTTGAGCTTTGCATAATTCTGGATGTCAGAAAATTAATCAGTCGCCTTATAGTCTCGATCTCTTAAGTGAATGGAGATAAATTTAAAATATGAAATTCCTTTACTTTTTTTGGTGATACCTGATGTCCGATCCCATCCCTAATCCATTTCAAAATCTATTTTTATTAATTTGGGCGTGTGAATTTGAACTAAATCACCCTACATAGAAGTTGCTTTCTCTAAAAATAGTTCATTTCAACGTCACTCCCGGAAGCCACCACTAACCACAAATCTAACTAAACACAAATTGTGCAATTCTTCATCAGATTTTAAATCGACTGTCAGAATATATAATTTCATAGAAGAGGCAACTTTTTACATTATATTTAATGGAAAACATTACCAAAAACATGCAATATTTAGTTTGATCCATTAACGTATTTTTCCTTTCTTAAATATTTCATTGCAGGTTGGAGAACCACCGCCCAAATCTGATAATCATTTCAATATCGATGATGTACTGGCTGAAAACCTCAGTTGATTGCTGGAAATTCGATGCACGTAGTGCAGCTGGTGGTAGTGGTGGCGGTGGTGGTGGAGGTGGTGGTGGAACTGCTGGAAATGGTGGTACTCCCGCAATTGGTGGGGGAAATGGTGCAGGCAATGGCATTGCCATATTGAATGCAAATCACGATATCCTGTACGCTTGCCCCTTGAATACTATGTGCCAATGTGCTGGTTTGCCAAATGAAACATCAACTTTGATTGAAATTAATTGCAATGAGGTTTCACTCTATAAATTTCCCGGTAAGTATCTTTTATCTTTTTAATTCTAATTTCTGATTTTGTAATTTGTTGTACGCATACACCCAGGGGAATGAAAGAAAATTAATAGCAACGTATTATTTAGTTATTTGTATTGATTTCCAATAATAAAATTTACCATAAAGTGCTGCAGTTATTAGAGCCTAATGAATATTTTCCAAACATAGTCAAAGAAAAGAGAATGTAAATTTTCCTTTTTTATTCAATACTGAAGCAGTAGTGCCTGCCAGCAGCCTCGGGCTGTGTACATAATTAAAATTAAACTTCATTAAATTAATTTGATTTTTCTCAGTTATGGAAACGTTCAACAATGATAAATACTAGCACTGTAAATATCTAGTATACTGCAGTACGTAGTGGTACACTAGCATGAAATCTGACCACGGAACCTAATAAATACATTTTGGGCTCAGTTGGCAATTCTTTCATCGGTTAATATTTGGAAATTATTTCCCTCATAAATTTTATAGTCGGGATATGTTAACGTGAACATTTTATGAACGCGCAATATTTTTGTTGTGATTCGATTTAGATAAACTAGCAGAACTATTAAGTTGTCCACACTGACATAAAACATACGATTAAATATTAAAATGCTTTCTCCATATTTAACAAATGGTGGTTTTCATTGAGGCTAACTAACATATTAAAATCTACACAAAAGTATTAAAATGAGGTTTGGATTGGTTCCTTTCAGACTTTATCTTTTCAAATAATATGGAAAATCCCTTTGAAAAATTCCGTGTTTTAAAACGGAATCATCCCTATTAAAATGTAACCTAATTAAATATAATTTTATTTTATACAAAACAATTAATCCAATTAATTACTGTAACTTATTTTGGATAGTCGTTTCGAATGTACATATACGATCCTGAAAAATCATCAAAGCGGGCTGTATTGACATCGGAGAGATTTTTTCTCCTCGCCACATTTAGATCCAATGGCTTTGAATACATCTATGAAAACTCTACGACATGCAGTGAACAAAGATTCCCTAGCACGAAATGAAATCTGGGTGTACATAGTTTGGATCAGGTACTCCTAAGGACTTATCTCGACGACAACTCTGCTACTTTTACGGCTGCTCGTACTGGACATGTGCAAAAACTATCTATAATTTACTACTCTATTAGTGAGTATCCACAGTAGGTAGCAGTTGTTGTTAAAAATGATTATAAGGACTTCCTTTGGACTTATAATGATGGATTCATGACAGAAACCTTACCGTGAGAGAAAAAAATATATATAATATATACTACAAGTATTGTTTGTCATAATAGGCGACTAAAAGGGTTATTTTACTGGAGTTGTACTGGCATGTTCAAGGTAGATTTCGCAGAAATTGGTGTCACTTCAAGGTAGGGTTGCCAACTCGTGTAAGTTCAAATTAAGAACAAATCATAGAAATATGAGAAAAAGTAAGGACAAAAATGAAATGTACAGGAAAGTAAAAACATAACAAATACGTAAAACATGGCATAACATAACAAATACGTAAAAGACATAAACATATATAAAAACTCTAATCTTTTAAGTCGTATTTTCATGTACACTAAGCCTCTTTTAATAAATTCGTTCTTTGTTTAACAGTCTTGAAGAAATCCTTTTTTACACTGTGGTACGTAAGATACAAATTATACAAAATTTGCTCAAATTAACTTTGTAAAACCTTTTTATTTTTTGCGAAGAGTAAGAACACATATAATAAAGTAATTACGGAAAGACATGACCCTTAAAGTAAAGACAGTCCTTACAAATCAAGGACGTTTGGCAACCCTACTTCAAGGCAATATTCAAAGCTTCCTCTTGTCTAGGAAAGGATACCGTTTGAAGGGAAAGGAAAATATCCTTTAAAGACAATTAGAAGTCGTATATAAAATAAGATAAATATCACTGCAGCGTCTAGGCATCAATGCGCTTGCGATTTAGGTTGACTGTCCCATTCAGCAAAATAGTGACAGTCTAATCAGAACAACATCAACATCAAAATCACTTCTCCCACATGATTGTCATGACATCTGGAGCAGTTGACAACGATTTTTATTTGCTTCCATGATTAAGGTTCACTTCCAATCGCAGAAAAAAAGTTGAACGAAATTTAACTTCTGACAAAATTGATTTCGGAATGGGCAGTAGCATTTTATCAGAAACATCTGAAATCCATAATAGAGTCGTGATCGGAAAATATTAACAGGATTATTATGGAAGCGAATAGAGAAAACACTAAATATAAATCGCGTATTAACCATAACGCGGATTGCAATAAGGAGTATAGAGAAGAAGAAGAGAAGCCCACTGTAAAAATTTTCCATGATCCAATCACAATACAAATTGCAACTGGTACAAAAAACGAATAGAATCCTCTTGAAGTGTGCAGGATATCCTTAATAAACTGTCATCGCACTTCAGTAAAATCTTAAATAGTATCCCATCACAAAAAGAAGGAAACGTAGATATTAACCTAAGCAGCAGATTGAAGAGCTCACATATAACCATTTCATGTTCTATCAAGTTAAAAAATATTAACCGACGGAATTGAATAGAAAGGAATATACTGGAATTTGGTACCAGAAATTATACTTAGAAAAACATTTTAGGTGATCTTCTTAAAACGACAAAAATTTGTATCTCTTTCCAGTCTTATCCATTAATCCAATAAAATTTACTATTCTGGACTTCTAGATAGATAGGCCCCTTGTTCCTTCACTCGATATGAGCGAAGTGCAAGTGAGGTACTGTCATCTATCCAAACACCCGGTCGACCTTGCTTGCAACCCCATTCTTCTGCTTCATGCAGGTATTCCCAGGTACATGTTTTTGCCATTAGTGACACAAGAACTGTGTCACCGGCTTCGTCTCTTCCTTGCAGCCTTTACAGTCAACGCTGTTTGAGCATCCGATTTTGTGTTACTGTGTTATCAAGAAGCTGCATCCCATAAGAATGCTGATCCGCGATCTTAAGTATGTCTCACTTAGTTGCAGAAGTTTTGATTTTTAGATGGCATTCGGAGGCCACACAATTTCTTGGTCTTTCTTGCAACCGGGGTCACCCTCCAAAGTTGACAATATTAGTTATTTACCCAGTCCGCGATACGCCCAAGCAAATATTTGAAGATCTTCTGCACGGAAAGAACGAGAAGTCAGAAGTTGTACCCTTCCGTGTCAACTCGTCCGCTTTCTCATTTTACTTAAATGCCACTACAGTCTTTGAACTCGTAGGGAACAGGTAACTTTCGTGTACCTAACAGCCATTGAGGTGCAATCTTCTTCGGGTCGTTTCAAATGAATTTCTATAGACAAAACCTGAAGGATGACATTGGTGCCCATGTACTAGTCGAGCTGAACGCTTCCAAGTAGTAGTGTTTCGAGTAGTTCGTGATTGAAGTCAGTTATTTTGTTTCTGAAATCCGTTTGGACAAAATATAAATACCCGATTGTATTTTTTCCTGACCTCCACGACAGCAAAGCCCGTATGAGTAGCGCTCTTATAAATGTTATATAGAAAGAAAGCAAAGTAAAATAAAAAAACGCCATTAATTCCCTTGTCCTAATTGTGTAAATTGAGCATCCACGCCAAAGTACTAAAAGTTCCAATGCAACCCAACCACTACTGATAAATTGCCAGAGCTGCTGCAAATTTGGACTTTTCGACCAACTTTTAAAACTCATCATTTCGTATAACCTTGGGGGAATGCTAGTAAAAATATTATTCTTGTAAATACCATTGCCCTATTGGACTGCATTTCATAAAAATATTCATAACTTTTCATTGAGCTTGTTTAAAATTGCTGAAACTAAATTTACTTTTGCGTTCATGTTCGTTTGCATTCGTTTTATGGCCTCACCTCGACTTTATTATCCGCAGTCGAATATTTGGTCCGAGTCCTTTCGTGTTTTTGAAATGAATTTTTTCCAATAAAACATTTTATTGCTGGCACTCAATGAATTCCTCTCTTGCATCACTAATTTTTAGATTAATTATTTATGCACGAAAATAAAACAATCCAAGATTCCACAATTTCACTGCGATTTAAAAGTCACTGACAAATGGCCAATAGTACATGAGAATAGAATTCCTTCTGTCCACGCTATTTCCGCTCCTTAAATGAAAGGAGTCAAATGCAAACAAGTGTCCATTCAATTACGCTATCTGGAGTATCTGTCTGCACTGCATATTGAAAGCTTTTTAATGTCAGATAAATAATTTATCTGATAGACTGTGAAGCATGAAATGTTTGCATCTCATTCAGCACCCAGCAAACCACCCTTCTCAGTCACGTCATCTCAGAAAGGAAGGAGGCGCCACCTTACCGTCGACATAGTAAAGGTGGAAGACATAACCGCGGCCATCCCTCAAGCTACACAATTTGTTTACTTATTTACATCTGAGCATGTTATCTACCCTTGTATTATGGCACCCACACACAGGGGCAGAGCTCCCAAATTCAAATTTCAACTGCGAGAAAGTGCACAAATGCAAGGGGCAAGAGTACAAAAAACGAATGAATGTAAACGGGAAAAATGTAATAGGAAAATTGCAACAAAATTTTTATTATGGAATGGTAGCACTTTTTTTGGTGAATTTTTAGAACGACTCACCTGTTGGTTTTCCGGTGGACTACCTCCAAAGGGTTGTAGTAATTTTATCAGTGTAAATTTTTAATGAGATTGAAGTGCGCAGTTTTGAAATGCTTCAATGATTCTGAATGAATTTTGTAAGGGAATTTATGCTTTAGTACTTCATGTTAATGCGTCCTCTATTTCAGAGAGCTTTAATAAAGTTGAGCGCCCCTAGCAAATTTACTGACGCTTTAGCACAACTAACTGAGTCTAGTTAGAATGGTGTGAAAATAGTGCTTGCTTCTTTCATTCAGTAATTAACAGATTTGTAGATTTCCACGGAAGCAAAACATTTTCAAAACATTTTGAATTTCATACAACAGCATGTTTTGTAAATTTCAAAGTACGAACTGACAATGTTCCTTTTAATACTAATTGAAAAAATTTGGTGGTACCACTTGCAAAAACTCTCTGAGGATAAATTTTGGCACAGGAGTGTCCATATGGAGCTAGATAAAATCACAGAAAGGAGATGATTGCATCCAAGCGTTTGTTTGAAACGCTTTTAATTATCGCAATCACTTCGATCCTGTCAAAGGTCTATGAGACACTTACAAACGCGCAACTGATTAAATACCTCGAAACTAGTCACCTAATTCACGATCGCCAATATGGTTCCCGTGCCGGGCGCCTCAACTGTTGACTTGATGACGTTTCCTTACCGAACGCTGGCATCAATGTCTTCATAATTTTGGCGAGTCAAAGGTGGTTGCGCTTGATATCTCGAAGGCTTTTGCCAGGGTCTGACACTCCCCTCTTTTGGCCAAACTACCAGTTTTTGGTCTAGACAAATCTCTTCTCACTTGGATTAAAAGTTTCCTTTTCGATCGCTCCATTTACGTTGCTTTCAAGAAGGTTATCTCTCATTCCTATAGCATCAATGCCGATATACCGGTGACGACAGCGCCCTTAATTTCGCGTACTCATTTGGATCAGTCGCTAACTCTCGTGGTAATGATTGGATTACTTAACGATGACATTACGAAAATTCTCGCATGGATCAGAGCGAATCGTGTGGAGTTTAATGCATGCAAAACCCAAAGCTGTCTGATCTCTTTCAAACGAACCCAAAATCCTCCTCCACCACTCATTGTCAATGGGGTGAATATTTTAAACTCTGCTAACTTGAACATCTTAGGACCTCAGATATCCAATAATCTTAGTTGGACGGATCACATCTTTATTATTGTAAAGAATGCGATGAAGTTCTAGTTCCCCCAGGACTAGAGGCCACAATTGTCCTCCCCTTCAAAAATATAGTGATTAAAGCTGTTGCTAGTTTTTTGTTATTGAAATTAATGGCGATTTTTTTAAATTCCAGAACCAACATCACAACATCCAATCAACAAATACTATCTGATTTTAGGGCTGCTGTGGAAATCAAATCTCCTCCTGTCTCACAATTCACAAAATCACTCTGTCAAAAAATAGGTTTTTCTGCATAAAACCTGGTTTAGCGTTAAGTACTGCTATATAAAAGCATCGGGATCTGGACAATAAAACAGTTTTCCATTATTCACTTTGAGCAAGTCATATGAGGATTCCATCCAATAACAATTGACCGATTGTTGCATGGGATCCCTTAAATTAATAACTGCTCTGAATTACCGGACCGTATACTTACTCCACAACTGTCATTCTGACGAAGGTATCCTAAGGGATTAGTGACAGAACGAATCAATATGTTCAAATCCCAACCGCGGGTGAAAAACTTTTTTTTTCCTGTGAGGGAGAAACATATTTGCAACCCAAAATCCCATCTATTGCGCTAGACGGATTTGGTTATTTTACACCACATTCCATTCCACATTCACCGAAAGACAGCCCCAAAGCCGACCCCCACATTGGCGTTCCGATTTCAATAAATCCATCCTCGCATATTGTAGCACGCTTGGCTATGGATGGCTATGAGGATATTTTAAAAGGTATGAGTATTTTTTCCTCGCCAGTGCACAAGCAAGGACACCGTTAGAGGGTGGCCAGGTGTGATGAGGCTCAACTACCGTCATCAGAAGGTGGATGGAATGAGGGTGAGTTAGCAAATATCTGAGGATGATTGGAAATTTTTGTTGATATTTCAAGCGGTGTGTGGTGATGTGAAAATGTTGAACTGAACTATGAAGGAAATGGAGGATTGCAGGCTTTCGTTGCCATCAAGGATATGCGGTGATGGCTACATATCGTGTGAAAAAGAAAATTCTTCGACCGCAGAGTGAAATGTGAATAAAATATTAATCTGGGGTGAATTTGAATTTCCCGTACCCCCGGTGACCAGGCGAATTTCTGATTTAGATATTTCCAATAATGGCCTTCGACGAAAGTAGGTAAGGAATTGACAGCGATTATTTCTTCCTCATTTTCGATATTACTATTGTAATTTCAGGATATGAACATTTTCCCTGATTAAAGCAAACTGGCTGGGACAGAGAAGCATTAATTCTTTAGTGCCTTGAAAATATATATACATTTTCCCTCTGTGGTAATATACAGCAGCAAGAGTTGATAACCTGATGCCATTGATTTGTTTGCATTTGAAATGAATTTACTTTCAGCTTTGACAGTTTTGACGTTGATTCCAGTTCAATATTAGGTTTATTTAAAGTGCTGAATTCTATTACTCATTGTTGTTTTTTAATATAGTATAATTTTGGTGTCAAAGAAATTTGCCAACGGCTGACAGAAGTTTTCTCTTATAATTAAGCTCAAGAAATATCTCCGTTGACGTTGTGAATGCCTATCCAAAGTGTCTTAGCCTTAACCGGTATAAGGCTTCGAATACGTCGCTTTTTAATCTCTTCCATACAGGATCGGCATTGGTTGTCCTTAGCGTAATCGTTCTTATCTCTATCTGGTTGAGTGACACTTTTTGCCTTCCTTAGGTCTAGATGATTATTTCAGTATCCATTCGTGACCCTTGCTTCCTAGCTTCTGAAGTTTTCCTTGAATAGCAACCGAAAAGTTCGGACCCGATTAAGGGGTATTCTACACCCGTCATCTATAAGTCAGCCTAGAGTTTCGTTTCCTCTTAGGACTTTTTCGTTTCACATCGGCCACAGGGGTCCAAAACGACTTGTTGGCTATCAAAAATCTGTAACTTTTTTCTTTTTTTGTATTAGAGATATCATAATGAAACTTTGAGAAATTAATCTTGACATTATTACCCCTTAATTGATAAAAAAAAAAGTTCAATTGGTTTACAGGGTGCCTCAAAATAAATCAACAAAATAGTAGTGTAATACGTCTCGCCAATAGTGAATAAGCTGTCCCAGAGATAGCCATGATAAAATCTATATGTTTAATTAAAAGGCAAATAAAAATACTTGCCACAATGAATAAAATGTCTGAAGTCAATAAATGAAATATTAATATATTATTTGAAAAGTTGTAACAACATTTTTAACTTAGTTTTTAATTATTTTATTATCTCCATAACAATATTCAATTAAAAAATTTTAAATATTACAAACCTATGTATAAAAAATAAAAATTTAATATACTAAGTTGACTCGACTACATTCAAATATATTATCTATATTTTCATCTGTATCTAGTACATAAGTCATTTCCTCTGGTTATTCCCTGCTACTAAAACGTTTGTCTCGTATTATCCGAAATGATGAGATGTGTGGATCTGATGAAGGATGATACGAGCAGCATATTCATGAGATCAATGTTTTGCTCTTTCCTTTCTTTAAATTTTCCTGGTGTTTTGGTATCTTTAGGGCTTGTAGTCATTATTTTTGGCGGAAGAAGCCCCGACAGTTCGTTAATTGACAAAAGATATTGAAGTATTATATTTTTCTCATGTCTGTTGCTGTTAATATTCTCCATGGATATTTTTCATTTAGCAATATTTCTAGCATTTATAGGAAGGCCACAAGAAAGAACATTTAATATGGTCTTAAATCTCTTTATAATTTCCACGTCCACTTTGGCAATATCTGCTGTTATGTTCGGGTATCGACAAAACCTCCTCGCTGTGTTCCCCTCATTGGTGCTTACAAATCCTTGTTTAGATGTCTCAATAATTAAGCCAAGTTGTCGTCTGAACTCTTGTTGTATCCTTCAGTCTCTTTTGCTTTTTATCAGGGTTATTTCGTACACTTTCATCAGCGAAACTTAAGTCGTAACGCATATGCAATATAAATTCCATAAATCAAATCTTCTCCCGTATTTCGAAAAACTTTTGGATTTTTTGGCAAATGGTACAAGTTGCCGACGACTTGGTGTCTGTTAAAAATTGAGATAGTCTACCATCACACATTGTTAAGTCCATGAATTACTTGTATTTCTTTGCATCTCGTCGGCAGTAATACACTTATTTCTTGTTTTACGAAGTCATCTTCACTTTGAACCAATCCTTTGGTTTCTTTTAAATATTTAAATTTAATAGGTCTGCAAAAGTGTGCAGATGCTGGACGAGGATTTTTCCAAACCAAGTCTTCCGAAGTACTGCATTTTAAATGAACAGGAACCAATGACATCACGAATAAATTGGCATCTGTTATATTTGCGTCACCATGTCCAGAAATTTGTATTGTCCCGAAGATCCATCACCTGCCCATTTATTCACTAGCACTAAAGCGGTGTCATCTAGGACCTCAGTTTCATCCTGTGGTTTTATCTTTAAAATTCTGTTCGCGGTTGAATCAAGCAAATTTCGAAGAAGTACCGAAGTCTGCAACATTTCATACCACGTATACATGCAGAGTTGAACCTGGGTTGAGTGAAACCACGGTTGACTACTGGGAATCTGGGTTTACAAGATTGAGTTGAAATCGAGTTGACTCGACTCGACTATACGCTTTGTTGGCTGGATCGAGTAGAAATCACAGCTGAAAGTGCTTTGAGTTGCGTAGTCGAGTTAAGTTGATACTTGATAAGTTCTTTAGATTATTTCGTAATAAAGAATTTTTAGCCTTTGCAGCTTTGCAATTATTTACATTTTAATAGAAATTCGGGAATTTAAGGTTTTTTTTACAAAAGACACATTAATTTCGAGCTCTTATGAACTGTAATTTTGACCTTATTTGAACTCAATTTCAACCTTCTGTTCACAAATAAGCGGGTTGAATTTTCAACTCAATCTCAACTCGATCTTTCAACCCTGCATGTATATGTAGTATCAGATAAACCTTCTTTTTTTGCTGCGACAATTTTTTAAGCTAGGTAAAGCATCCTGGTTTCTCTTTTTGACAAAGCTTCCTCTGGAGTGAAATTCGTCGCCTGGTCTTTTGGGGTGCAGATACTGTCCTTAATTCTGTTTACACGATTTGGGCCAGCTTCAACAACAGATTTTACAATAAACACTTTTTTAAATATCGTTGGCAAAGTGATTGCCTTATTAATCCAGTTGAAAAATTTCC
>QYTT01089834.1:9062-35755 GCA_006980735.1 Dasypogon diadema
TCAGTTTACAATATTTGACAGCATCCAAGAGTGATTCTAAGAACTATTTGAGAACTAAACTTTGCAACTATTTTTCGCAGTTCGCATTTGGTTGTCATACGTAGTTCGCATATGGTCCCTACAACTCGTAAGGCGAGTAAGAATTCGTGGTTCGCAAATCGCTGTGAAGGTAGGTTCGCGGATATTTCTCACAACTTATTATGAGCAGCAAATGGCATAGTTCTTACGAAGTTGTGAAAGCAGGTCCGCTTATAGATTTTAGAACTTCTTCCGCGAACCAGATGAGTGTCACAACTAAATAGTTCGCAAAAATGGTTTGGACAAATTTCTAGCAACTGAAATTGGTTGTGAAGTACATACAATCATTTCACAACCAAACTAATTCTGATAAAAAGGTTCGCACAACAACAGTTTAGTTCGCAACAGCCATATAGTTCCCAAATTGCTACTTGGGCTCTCCTTTTCATTGGTGATATACTAACCGCTTTAGGCTAAATCACATGTTCTCGATAGTTAAAAATGACACCAAGTAGCAGGTAATAGAGCTTCTTGTAGTCATACAATGAATATTTGAAAATGTAGATTAGAAGGTAATACCCATCTTTACGGAGGCACCACAAAATCTATTTTCGACAAATTCTCAGAAAAACTCCTAAGACATGATGATTGGATAACTAGTACCGATACTATGGGTCTACAAAATATTGGTCTTACATCTTTTCATAATACATGAACAAATACAAAAATATCTCATTCGGGTGGGTGACATTGTTTTTTTTTTCCGGTGATGCCAAATCTCAGGGGATATCCTGTGATACTGTGCGTAGCCTTGGCAGGGAGGAAAATAGGAATGTGGCAGAAAACGAAGCTATGAGGTCGAGTATAAATGTCGGTGCACATTGTGCTTACACAACCGCAGCCTATAGTCGACAGGGAAAACAGAAAATGGTAATCTATTCCACATTCATAAAGTTCGGCTCAAGGGTTCTCAAAACTTCACTGTTCTATTATTATTTCTAGAGTTTATTTGAAGGATAAAGATTAAAAGGCTTGTGACAGAGGGACGGACAAATATCGAAGGATTCTGTACGTGCACACTTTCAAAATTTATGCCATGTGTAGACAAGAACATATAAGATTCCTGTAGCTAGAAGTGATTCTTACAGAAATTTAAAAATAAACAAAGAGTGGCGGAAATCATTTCACTCGAAACTGTCTCAAAATAACTCAAAAGTCTTGTAATAAATATTTTCGTTAATAATTAATTAATTGGTCACATTTCAAGGGACAATCCTATGATGCACACAGCACAGTTTGGGCGAGGGTAAATTTTTATAGAAGAAGAGATTGGGAAATGTTCATTGACAAATTTTGCAAGTAAGCCACAATTGTTTGCATAAAATTTTTATACTGTAACATCCCAGCGGCTTCGCAAATACAATTCTCGTCAGTACACGGTTAAAAATCTCAGACTATTTCTGAAACCAAAAAAAAGTTTAACGGTATTTGAGTCTTTTTAGGATTAGATTCCAAACTTTAGCAAAGTTTTGAAAATCTTTAATAAAATACGTCTTATCTTGAAACAAAAGGGGCGTTTCAAACTCACAATAAAACCTTTTAGTTTAGCTTTAAAACTTTTAACATTTTAACTATTCCTTGAGTCCAAAAAAGTTTTGACATTATGCGGAAAATTGGTTAGAAGAACTATTTTAAGCCATCATCGTTTTATTTCTAAACCGAACAGGATTTATTGTTGTTTTCTTCCATATCGCCTAAACTCCTATGGTTTGGAATTTAAAGTTGCTTGTTTTAAAAACTGCGCATGGAAGAGAGGAATAGACCAGAAAAGTTTTACTTTTAATTTTGATGGTTTGCAACTGAATATTATCGCGTAGATGCCGACATGAAGTGACGCGTGGAAAGCGATTCATTTTTTTCGTGCATAATTTAGTGTAGTGTAAAGGACAAAGCTTCTTATTCATATTGTTATTTGTTAAGTGATTATTTATCATGATGGCACTTAATCCGGCTGTTTATTTAAAGGAGCAAAAAAAAGATTATGTTTGTCTACAGAAAATATTTGATACTGGGGAAGAGTCATGTATAAGTCAAATGAATATTTTTCATTGTTTTTAGATCAGCTAAAAGTTCGAAAAATTTTTGAGTGTTTTTTTTAATAAAAATCAGACTTCTGTAATTAGCAAAACACTAATCTTTTAATAAAATTAATAGTGTTACAGAAAGCCTTACATTGCCTTTTTAAGAATCAATTAAAAGTCGTGTGCAGATCATATATCAGATGGAATTAGGTGGAAAATTTTTCGTTTAGCCTTACTGAAAGACTTCTTTCTTCTTGCAGTTTAGAGCATTAACTCCAATCTGTTATACGGAAATAGATTAAAATTATTAAAACAAAAACAACTGTTTTATTGACTTTTAGACTGCTTTTTGGATTATATTAACATAATTGTGTGTTAAAAATACTGCTTTTACTCCCAGCTGTGAGTAACTTATCCGGTTTTACTTAGAACTTTTCTGGCAGAATGCTTCGGGTATAACTTCGATCTTTCGGTATATGAAAATACTTCATATACTACACACTTAAGTCTTTCACAGATACCAGAAAGACTAAGGCCAAATTATAATGATACATGCAAAACTTTTATTTGGTTTTAATCTGCGTAATTTTGGGTCTAAGGTCCAACTACAACAGCACATGCCAGCACATGCAGAAAGTAAAAAGCCGATTGAATATTTCTGGCGTGAAAAGTGAAAACTTTCTCAGAGAAAGCACGTCAAGAATATTCAATCGGCCTTTTACTTTCTGCATGTGCTGGCATGTGCTGTTGTAGTTGGACCTTAAACCCAAAATTACGCAGATTAAAACCAAATAAAAGTTTTGCTACCAAACATAATAATTTTATTTTGAAACTATAAGAAAGTTTGAAAATTAAACTGACAAAGTTTAGTGTTTAAACCTAAAAGGTGTTTTGATTAAACTCTTCTGGTTTCCTATACACCAAACTACAAGGTTTTATTTCTATAATAAAGGCTTTTAAATAAAACTTTATTTTTATTTTTATTAAAACTGAATAGTTTTACGATTCTTCAAACTTTCGATTAGTTTTCCATATAAACTTTTTTTTATTGGAACTATATATAAACCGAATTCTCTTAAAATTATACCAAGATTTTTAACCGTGCACTAAGTGCGTCTCTTCTCCTCACAAAAGTGGACTGCCACTTATATTAGAAATAGTGTGCAATTTACTGTCTTGGAATTGGTGTCATCCTGTGCGCTGTGCGATGCGGTAATGTCACTCCTTGTCCCTGGATATTATATAAAACCTTTGGTGATTCAGTTAAAATTCTTATGAATTCTTCGATTAAGAAATTTGTCTGCCTCTCGTTCACAGCTGATTATTTTTAGCACTGCACTGACTATTTCTATTTGTAGTGGAAAAATTCTTTTGTGTGAAATAAGTGGTTAACTTTTGGCAATTTCCCAGTCACTCGTTAGTTCTTGTTTTCATGATTATGCCCCACAACAAGCAAAAAGTGCGAGCCAAGTCAAGAGAGAGAAATAAGTAAGAAGATATCCATTTTCAAGCCTAGTTAATACATATGGTTTGTTTCTTGTCTGTTTTGACCTAAATTATTTTTCGCACTACTCATCTGCGCTCCTAGATTTGTTCGTGGTAAATAATACAAGTCTAGCTTCCTTTCTCAGACAAATATCTGTCTCCTAGTTTTCAATACATGACCTTATTTTCTGCATCCACAATGTTTTTCCTTCTCCATAAAGTTCATAAGTTCTATCATGGCTTACACGCTACAATGTTAGCCTGGGTGTTTTTTTGACATATAAATCGCGACGTCACTGTAGATGCTTTGCTCAAATCTCCGTTAAAAGAAGAAGAAGAAGTATTATTTTGGTAGCATTCTAATTGGAAGCAAGCAAAAGAGACAAGATTTTTAGTGGAAGTTTCAATATAATAGAATCAGAGTTTATTTTACACGTTAATTTTAATTTTGGTACTTAAATTTGCGACACTTATCGCCAAATGGTCACTATTGAAAGCTGTGGAAACAAAGTATCCAAAGTGACTTAACAAAATGGCGATTAAAAGTAAAAACCTGACTAACTTTGTAGTTGGACCGATATATGTTCATCAACATCTGTGGATACCCAACTCGATTTTATTAAAACTACCATCAAATTCTTTTATGATAAAAATATGTTTGCTTTCGCACTCATGAATTTTGTATTCGGCACAACACTCTCAAACCAGAAGTCCTTGTAGTTCTAAGAAATCTTAATTTAACTCCTTTCTTAGCTTCAAAGTACCTACCAGAAGACTTTGGGGTAATATTAAAGTACCTGCTATCTTTTCTGCAAGGAAGACCATTCCTTTCAAAAACAGCATAAATTTCGATCTTCTAGATCCAACTTTTACTAGCTCTAATTCCAATTCCCATCCAAGACTGTCCTTTTTCCTTTCTTTTCTCGCATGATATCTCATGCTGTTTCTGTCTTGTTGTAGGAAACAAGAAATATGTCTACAATTCTATCACCCATGTGGCTTGGACTTTCGACACCAATTTTTTTAGTTCCATTTTTCATTTTTCCTTATAATGGGAAATCTCTAAAGTTTGGAACATTCTCAGAGGGTTTAATTCTGGAAATTATCCTCTTACTTCCATAATTAAATTTCTGTCTAATGTCTAACTAAGCCGAATTCTATTAGAGTTAACTTTTTAACGTCTTTTTATCAAAAAGAAAACCAATTTTCAAATGTCAAAGCTCCAAATCTTGTTACCCTTTTTCATATCTGTGTTGGAAAATGGAAAATTATCCGACTTAAGGTAATTTAGTTTACCTACTAAACAGACTTTTTTAATGGGTTACACATAAATAATATTAGTATAATAACAAATTTTTTGAATAAGATCGTATTTAGTTTTATTTTTGATATGGCAAAAAACAAATTTTTGAGCACAAATGGTTATTTTATTTCTTCCTTTTATTTAGCGACTGAATGAGTTGAGTAAACTTTTCCATAAATTCCACATTTCGGTTCCAGCAGGCGAATTATGCAAATTTCTTCTTCTCATCGGCAACAAAAAGCTTTCCTTGCTAACGAGTCTTTACATTTTCGTCCAGTTAGTAGTGATGCAACCCAGGGGTCCATCTTGGGACTAATGCTATTTTTTGTGTTCACCAATGATCCATTATCCAGGAATGTTTCTTCCATTTATACGTTTGACCCGACATTGAATGAATGTATTTATAGAAATACAGTTTATAATTTCTGTTTTTCACCGATTATGTTAAACAATAGTTCCAGTCGTTGTATCAAGCTGAATGAAACTTTGATTGGTCAAATCATATTCCGTCGCATTTACACCGACAAATACACCTTTTGGTTTGATTAAATCTCTTATAATGTATCTCTTCACATTTATGTGTGAAATTTCTTGCAAGCCAGACTCCGCTTCTTTACACAAGTTCAAAGTCCCCTTAAATTCCGAAGGTTTTACTACTAGGTATCTTGCCCCTGCTTCTAAAGTTCTGCGTCCTTTCCTTTGCTAAACCTCTGAGAAAATTATTTAATTTATCATATTTTAAAGATATTTTCCCATATTTATGGAAACTCCTCTACATTCACCAGATTCCTAAAACTGGAGAAGCATGCGATACCTCTAAGTACATATCAATAGTAATCGCTTCGTTTCTAGAAAAGGTTTTTCATACTCTTGTCAACGTACAATTTATAAAACACCTCGACACTTTCCGTCTAATTCTTGTTCACAGGATCCATACGGATTTCAAAGTCTGAATTTCATTTAGACACGTAATTACAAGAACAACAACAGAAAATTTCGATCTTTATACAGACCTTTGATCTGGATCTTTAAAAATCGTAATATACTAATATTAGTACTGACTCCCACATACAGGTGTGCTTTATATCTTCTGGTGCTGGTTTTAAACAAAAATAATGATTTTAAAAGTGGACAAACATGGATGATACAAAATTTCAAGTATTACAAAAAACAAGGGAACTTTATGCGTGTGAAATATTGCAATTTATTGCCTACAATAACATAAAATAATATCTTACAATTACCAGGTGTCAACAAGGATTATCAGTATTGTCAACGTATAAAACTAATTTAAAAAAGATCTCGATTGTTTTTTTCTGTGCATACAGATCTGGATCGTTAACCAAAAAAAGACAGCTCCTGTCCCGATACCTTCAAGGAGTCACGGGTGGTTGTTTTTGCCCTTTTAACAAAACTCACAGAATTTGGTTTCGACCCTTTTCTTCTTACTTGGATAGGAAGTATTCTTTCCGATTATTCCATCGGTGTTGTTCAAACGCGTATCGTATCAATGTCGGAATGACACAGGGCTCTGTATTGTCCCCAATCTCTTAATGACCTATTATCTCTTAGTTCCGATGCACTTCATAGTTTTGCAGATGATCGTACTCCTGATTTCCGGTATTTGTTTGATTTAATTATTGGCTGCGGCTGTAATGATGCCGAAATAAATCTGGAATACATGATTGGATCGTTTAACGACGACATTACAATAACTCTCGGATGGGATAGAGTAAACTGCGTTGGATTTAACGTATCCAAGGCACAAAGCTGTCGGATTTCTCTCAAAAGAACGCCAAATCGCCTATCACTTCTCCTCGAGATTAAATACGGCAGCACAGTGAAGTTTTGACAATTTCGTAATTAAAAACAAGCATTTTGGTTTACTGGCAACATTTGCTAGGTTAAAATTTCCCAATACCCTCTTCCCTGAAAAGCATTCCCTCCGCCTTAGCTGTGCCGTGTGCACCACTGGGTTATCGGCAGAGACTCAGTTCTCACAAATCAACATTGATATGCAAAGACATTTATTTTCTTTCATTTTTCTGCCTATAATCGTTGTTCATTCATTATTCTGCTTTTATTCATACAAAAAAGATCAAATAGAATCAAATTTATTTCCGTTGTCAAATTATGGATTTAGTAAACTCTGTTTAAAGTTAATTCGCTTTGAAATTAAAAGTATTTGATTCTAAAAAGAGAAGAAAAAAACATAAAACCAAACATCTAAAAACCTGGAGCCTGCTTGTCTGGCGTGTTCAAGAATAATAGTCAAAACTGGTTTTACTTTAATCGCGAAAGTGACCGACCTGAAATAGTCGTAAATTCGCAGAAAAACACTGAAGAAGATATGCTAATGTAAAGATGTATCTTTTAGTTTCCATCATTTTGTTCTAGTTGGCAGATTTTCCCTAGAAATCAGTTGATTAATTACAAAAGATTATAGATTTATTATTATGATTAATGTCTTCTCGAGAGCATTATATGGTCCCGGAACAAAAAAGTACTATATCAGAAAGCAATGAACTGCGGCAGTATCTTTACATAAAACTTTGTTTCTTTAGAGTTTTGACCTGATATTAAAAAAGATATAAAAATACGAAGTATCTTCATAGAGAAGAGTTCAATGGCTTTAAATGTTGATTAATATTTTGCTTAACTTTTTACTAATTTTAACAGATTTAAGGGGGAACACCACTGTGGGGGAGTTCAAAAATTCGATTTTTTGTTTTTTGCATTTTCTTAAAGTATGTACTTTCAAGAATATGTCCAGAAGTTTGTATGTCAAAATTCGTAAAAATGACGAAGTAATGGCCTGCACCTACTAAGCAGGTAATGCGGCTGTTCTCGGCTGATCGTACCAGCTTTGTTCGGAGTAATTCCCCTCGCCTATCTTTTGTAAAATTCTCTTTATGTTGACTCATATACAACACAACGCCTGCTAGGATCTTCTAACGTTAAAAATTTAATGTTCATAATAATAAAAGTATATTAGGCATTTAGTTCTCTCCGGCATTTTAAAAACAAAACACGTACTTAAATTTTCAATCGCGTTTTCCTCGAAACGACTTTTTCCGAACTCGTGTTAACGAAAACTCGAACACTAATACATAATCCAATCGTAAAAATTTTTTATCTAAAATTTTCGTAATCGTGAAGCGTAGCCTTTTTTTATTTTGAAAACTACTATTTTTTACGACCGCTTGAATGAAGAAAAATTTGTTGAAAAAATAAAGTTTTTTTTTAACATGCCGCCATTTTGTGAAAAAGTAATTTAAAAAAAAACAGCAAAGCTTAACGTTAACTATATTTATATAGATTAAGAAAATATACCATTTTATTTTTTCAGTTGAATAATACCGGACGTATCGACACAACCGTTGGGAGAGGAATTTTTTACGGATCGGCACTTTCCTACACATATCCGTCTTCATTTTAATTATTTTTTTCAGTAAAAATTTGCACAAATATACTTCGAAGTATCCTTTATAACATATCTTTCCCCCAGTCCTTAAATAGTTCACTAAGTTATAAAAAAATTTGTAAAAGAGGGCCATTTTCGGGACCGTCACAGTGGTGTTCTCCCTTAATACCAGCTGAAAGCTTTTTAGAATTCTTGCTATTTCTAGCCCTTATATCCTTGAGCAAATAGCAATAATGAATATTCTACGAGCTTCATGAAAAGAATAAATACATAAAGTATCTGAAAATATGAATGCCGTGGATTATTGGGATCTTAGGATTTCCAAACATTGTATTGCATAAGGGGTTCAAATGGAAAAGTGGAAATTGGCTTTATTACGGAAAAATGGTTACATACTTATTCTTTAGTATTATCCATCGCTAGCCACAACTTTTTCCCATCTTTTTGGCAGCATATGGATTCCGTGCCGAAAAAAATTTGTCGTCTTTTCAAGCGATCCACGAATCGACCCAATTTTCGTCCTCCTCGTAAGAATGGAAGTGCTGCTCAGCCAGACCATGCGTCATCGATGGGAAAAAGTGGTAGTCGGAAGGGGCGATATCTGGGGTGTACGGCGGGTGAGGTAGGACTTCTCATTTGAGCGTTTCTAAGAACGTTTTAACCGGTTGTGCAACATGAGGGGAGCATTGTCATGCTGAAAAATTACACGATATGTTTCTCCTCGTATTTCGGCCATTTTTCCTTCAGTGCTCGACTCAAGCGCATTAATTGTGTTCGGTAGCGATCTCCTGTGATGTGATGACCGCCGAGCTGGTCCCGAAGCATGAACTTCGAACCGTGAATGTTTGGCTTGGCCGTCAAGGTTGATGCATGGCTGCGGTGCCAATCTATTACTAGTACTGAATCTATTTCTCGTCGCCAGTTACAAGACAGTGCAAAAAACCCTTCCTTTTTATCGCTGGGGCAGCTGTTCGTACGTAAATAAATGCCGTTCGATTATTAAATCCGAGAAATATTTAACTCGTATGGCACCCAGTTTCCTTGTTTTGGATCATTCCAATGGTCTTCAAATGATGTGAAATTGTTTGTTGAGTCACGTGTAATGAATCTGAAAGTTCTTGTTGTGTCTGACATGAGTCTTCGTCCAGTAATGCAAAAACCAAAACTTCCCGTAAACGATGGAAATTTCAACATTTCCGCGCACAAAAAAAATATATGATGAGGAGTTGTTGACAGATGCATAACCTTACCGTGTGACATTTCTGATCTGAAATTCAGCATTTACTGCTGGCGTCATCTTTTGGAAAACGGCGGTTTTCCATTTATAGTCCTGATAAATCTATTGTAACTTCCAAAAAAGTATCACTTTAGATTTTTTCTGTTATTTGAGGTCTCCTTGCAATACCACTTTGACAAATTTAATGAGATGAAAAGATTATTCTAATGGTGTTTCGAATTCAAAAATACCTACAACAGCCGATATTTAGAACGTTATCATTTCCCTTGTTAAGTAAAATTTCCGCTTTCACATAAATTAATTATGATGTAACCACTCTAAAGTAATCGGTTGACTGAATATGTAGGGGATGAGACCTCTTACTCTCAGTGTCATGAGTTCTATCCCTACTTTGGGCGACTACTTTTTTTCTCCACCTGTTGCAAATAATTATTATTAATAAAATTTTGTTTTTTTCCTTCTAACCCTACCTATCCCAGCAAAATAGTGGGCTGAGATTAGGCTGCAACACCAGCATGCAAGACATGTAACTGTTAGTAAAACTAGATTTAAATCAAAGCCAAAAAATATAAAACTAAATAAACAGAAGGTGGTAGTAGATTCCATAATACCTTTAATTATTGGGTATTAATCTTCATTTAAAAGGACTTTTTGTGAAATTGAACGTTCCCATATTTCTGGTTAAAAAACGGATTCCTTGGTGAAATAACGACTGGTTTTTTTAGCTTACCCATGAATCGAGCCATTTGTCTTCAAAATAACCGAAATGCTGGTGAGAAAAGTGATTCTGTATGGATCGAAACAAATGGAAATCAGTAAGAGCAATCCATGGTGAATGCGGCGGGTTAGTTTCATTGACAGATTTAACGACATGTGACCGAGAGTTATCATGCTGAAAAATCATTTTGTCGTGTCTTCTGGGGTATTCTAGTCGTTTTTCTTTCACTTCCAGGTTTAGTTGCATTAGTTGTTATCGGTAACCGTCTCCAGTAATGGTTTCACCAGGTTTTAGCAGGTCATAGTAAACCACACCCTTCGGATCCCACCGAATACAGAGCATTACCCCCGAACGATGGATACTCGGCTTTGCTGTTGAAGTTGATGGTTATTTAGGTTTGTATCATAATGTTCTGCGCTTGGAATTATCGTAATGTATCCATTTTTCATAGCCAATGACGATACGATGCAAAATAACCCTTCCTTCTTTTCCGTTGAATCAGTAATTCGATCTTGGCTCTAATTCGTATGACACCCAATTTTCTCACTTTTGAAATATTCCCATCGACTTCAGATGTTTACATACGGCCATTTCAGATAAATTTCATACTTTTGCCAATCTTTCAGAGTATGAGATGGATTTTCGTCCAGCAATGTATTGAATTCTTCGTCTTCAAATTTTTTCGGTTGGCTAGGATATTCCTTGCTGCTAAATCAAAATCTCCACTTTTTAATAGTTTAAACTAACACTTATAAGTTGAAATTGATGGAGTATAATTGTTATAGGTTTCAGACAGCAAACGAAAACTCCCAGCTAGCGATTTCTTCAAATGGAAATAAAAAAGTAACGTTTCCCGCAAATGGCGTTTCTTCGACACAAAACTCGACATATTGAAAAATTATTAAAAAAATATCTTTTATACATTTCGACTATACAATACAAAACACACCCGGTAAATGAGTTTATACCTTCTCCATAGAGTTCTTCAGCAGTTAACATGCAAAATAGCAAGACCTTTTAAATTTTTCGAATATTAATCCCAAAGGACACTTTAGGAGCTCAGTAGTTTCGAGGAGCTAATATTAGAATTTAAGGGTTGGTGCGTGAAAACTATGTTAGCTATTCTACGACGTGACGCTCCAAGGAAGGTCGTTGAGTCCTGAACGGATTATATGCGGCATTGTAAAAAAAAATTCCAAACTTAAGAAGGGCACTCAAGTGGTGGTTGGTAATTTGGAAAACTGGAGAACTTCTTAATGGAACCGGGCATCGATTTATTTTGGAAACAGCAGTGAGATGAAAACCACCAACAAAATATGTTCCGACTTTATTTTATTTACCGCGGATTTATTTTTTCTATTTATACGAATTTTATGGTCTTTTATTATTATTTTATAAAATATATTTTTTTAGATTATGTGTTTTGTTTTTACATGACACCTGTAAAATGATCTTGTGAAAAGTATGAAATTTTTTACGTATAGACTTTTGAAAAACGTAAAAAATATTGTAATCAGGAAATTGATTTTGTACAAAATTTTATATCTAATGGAAGTATATATGGTCTTGCACATTACAAATAAAATTTTGCTTTGTGGGATTTATAGCGTTATAATATACAAATTGCTCTTTAGACGTGGTATAATTAACACTTGACTTCAATTTTTCCAAATTGAATAGAAAACGAAAAAAATGTTTCATATATTTTTTAATATCCAACATGTCTTTATATTTTTCATTCATATCTATTCCTCATTTAACCTCTTTTAGCGTATACGGAAATCTGTTTGAACTATTGTTATGATAATTTGGCCGTAAAGTTGAAAAGATAATTTGTCAGTGAGCAAATTGGCCGCTTTTTATAAAAGAACTGTAGGCGCGCTTGGATGTCAACTCTCTCTATTATTAATCATAAAATTTATGATCTTGAAATATTAGAATATTATATGCTATGAAAAGCGCGGCTTTGATAGCAGTTATTAAAAGGTAGTTAAAATTTGCATATGACTTTATGGCTTTATGATTGACATTTTATTCTTTTGAACTTAAGATACAGTCGACGTAAATTCGGAGTTTTGAAGTTTCCGTAAGCAATTATGGTATGTAACTTAATAGTGGTACAATAAAGGTTATTTTTGGCATCCATTTAATGATTTTATATTCCATAAAATGTTTATGTGATTCCTAGGACTGCCTAGAATTGAAGACGAAAACTCTGCATTATGTAACTGTTTGTAAATTTACAGATTCTGAAAATATCCCTGTTGCTAACATGAAGTACGTCATACTTTTTGTAGATATTTATATAATGACCTGCAATTTGAATAGTAATATGCTAATAATCTAGCAATGACGCACATGAGATCTGTGATATCTTCGCCGCGTTTTTTGAAAATGCATTTGTGTCCTCAAACTTTGAGCCAGATATGAATAATTTCGCGCACATTGGCAACCATCCGCGTGCAGCTGACATATCTCCGTTTGTTTAGGATGAACTCATTCTTTCCCACATCAATGAGTTGGCCTAAACTATGCAAGAACTCCTTCATTACTCCTTTTCACAAGAAAGGTAACGGAAACTGGGCTTTAAAAATCCATTTTTGAGATGGGTGCTATCAGGTGCTCTTTCGTGGTGCTGGGTCTGGAATCGTGGAGGCCACGTCTGGTGTGCCCCAGGGTAGTCATCTCGACCCTCTCATTTTTGTGCTTTCGATTGGTGACATCGTCCATCTTTTAAAGCATTCTAATGTGTTAATTTATGTTGACGATATGAAGATTTTCATGTCCATCAAAAATTACAGGAGGACTTGAATGTTTTCCATTCTCGGCGTATCCACAATAACTTGGAGCTTTACATAAATAAATGTGAAGTCATGTCGTTCTCTAGGAGGTGTGAAACAATCGGTTATGACTACACCTTTGCCACGGGCGGCATCCCTCGCGTGCGTTCTGTTGTCGATCTTGGCGTGAAACTTGACACTAAACTTGATTTCATCTCTAATATTAATCACATGGTTTGTAGGGGTAATTCCATGCTTGCTTCATTAAGCGCTGGTCCAGAAAGTTCTCTGATCGTCAGGTTTCATTGACGTTGTATGGTTCGTTCGTCAGGCACTGCTTGGGCATGCATCCCAGGTATGGAATCTATTCTACGCCGTGCACAGCTGCCGCATCGAGTGGATTCAGGGCAGGTTTGTTAGATTTTCGCTCAGAGATCTGCCTTGGGACGATCCGATAATCCTCCCGCCTTATCAAGAGCAGTTAAATTTCATTAGCCTAGCTTCTCTGGAGAAGCGTCGTAGAGTTGCCGATATAGTTTTTGTTCACCAGCTCTTGAATGCTAACATTGACTCTTCGGAGCTCCAGTGCAGGGTATCTTTCAGGATTAATGCACACAACCTGAGAAGTGTCCCTTTTTTGCACGTTAACTCCTGTATGACTGACTACAGTAGACATGAACCTATTAACCGCATGTACATGGAGGTGACACTGGATGTTTCCTGGGCTTTGTGTATTTTTGTTGTTTTTATACCAATCGTGGTTGTTTGTCTTGCATGCCGTAGCGAGAACATAATTTACTAATAATTTCTTTTGTACTTTAGTTGTCTAACTTTTCTAATATTAGGTGTCCTGCATGCTTATCAGGGTGCCCAATCTTAACACATTTCTTTGAAATGTGTGAACGCTTAATGCGAAGATGGGTAAATTTTTCTTGGCTCCTCGCTGAGAAGTGTGCCCGCCTCAGTGAGTGTCCTTGGCATGGCATGGCGAACTAGGTCAGGGCCATGCCAATGAGATCGGCGCCTTACTATCAGATCGAAACACTCCAAAAGAATTTTTTTAAATGCTAAAAATTTGCTAACTATTCCATCTTCAAAAATTGTTCCACATTTTTTGTTTCAGTGGAATTAAAACGAATGAAATGTTCTTCGATTTTTAATTTTTTTAAATATAGGGTATCGAGAGCAACGAATGAGCGAAACAAATAAAAAAAGTTAAAATTTATGTGGTTTGTACACCTTTACCTTGCACCCAAGAGATTTATGAAGTGCAAGAATAACAGGTTTTTGTAATGGAAGTCTTCTTTTGAAACACTAAGTATACATCTTTTCTTCTTTGTGATATCGTATGCGGTTTATTTTAAAGGGATTTTTAGATAAGGCGCAATCCATCTATTACAGTTTAGGGCACTTGTTATATACTCTACTTCTACTCTACTTGAACAATTGCACGGGCTGACGACAAACTGACCATACTTGTCCTTCTAGATATTTCTAAAGCCTTAGGTAAGGTTAATCATAATCTGCTGTTAAAGAAACTTGGCCATATGTTCAATTTTTCGATACATACCTGCAAATTCATTTGGTCTTATTTTCACCATCGACATCACGAAGAATAAGTCCTCGGATTTTCTTCCAATTTACACTGACGTACCTTAAGATTCCATTCTTGGGCCCATACTTTTCCCATGGCATATAAACGATTTTCCTTCTGTTTTACATGAGTATTCGGTTCACATGTATATTGAGGACGTTCAACTATATTTATCTAGGATTGATTGAGGATGTCGTGACTCAAGTGAACGCGAACCTGAATAGAGTGTACAAATGAACCGAGAGCAACTATTTGATTCTAAATACTTCCAAATTCTTGTTTTTCGCCAATATCATTAAATAGTTTAATATTATTCTCTGTAGTAATTGTGTAAAAAATTTGGTTGTTATTTTTAGTCGAACTTTTGAGTCGGAGCGACCATATAGATAGCATTCCCGGCAAGTTAAACCCAACTTTACGTCAATTGTCTTTTTCTGCATCTTTTGTTTCTCAAAATACACGTATCATACTAGTCGGGTCCCTTATGTTTTTTGATATCATTTGAATGTGAGATTTTCTGTAAACCTAATTCCATCTCCTTACATAAACTTAATATTACCTTTAATTCCGCTGTTCGATATGAATTTGATCTTTGCCGTTTCGATCATATTTTCCCATATTATATATTATAAAAGTCTACAAAAACCAAATTATCTTTATCGTAAAATTAATTTTGTTCAATCCGAAAGAACGTTTTCATTGAGAGTGCCATTTTTTCGGTACCTCACAAATTAATTTCATATTTCATTTTGCTATCGCAGCTGTGATTTTAGACATGACTGCCGAACTATCAGTATAGTTTCTTATCTAAATATTCTTGGGAGAACTAATTGTTTGGTAAGTTTAAGGTTTTATAGAAAACATTACAACTTTGCAATCAGGTTTCCGTCAAAACATAGCGAGGGTCTTGCTTTGCTCAAAATTACCTCCAATATTCGTAAAGATATAATCTTCTTCGATTTTTCCACAGCATTTCACAATTGCAACGATGCCATGTTATTAAAAAAACTTCAAAGAAATTTCCATTCTTCTAGCTCTGCTGCGAGACTTAGAGTGTGTTAAAATCGGGGATGACACGTCCAAGGTTGTGTCTTTGTTGCCTAGAGTTCTCCAGGGTTCAGTGCTTGGACTGCTATTATTCTGTTTGTACATCAACAATGTTCTTAATCAAATGCAGATTCACATGTAACTACACTCAAGGTGCACAATTGCAATTTTCTAAGAAATATACCTTAATAATGAAGTAACAAACTTCAGAATAAAGCTCAAGAGCACCATGGGATGTTGTGGTAAAATAAAAGTCTAGGTACTTAATTAAGTTTACAATTACTTGAGTAGAATGTGACTGTCTGTCGGCATACATATACTTTCCTGGCCTTGGACTCAAGCTTTTCGGAATTTGTTTACTGCCATTTTCTCATGGTAGTCTGGTTTATGCTGGATTTGAATCTATTTGTAACAGCAGGATAGTGGTTACTTTCAATGACTGCCTTCGTTTTTGTTTTTCTCCTGAATAGATCTGCGCATATAAGTGAAAAGAGACGATTGCTATTGGACTGTAATATTGTACTTATTTGAAGATGAAGACTTTGTCGTTTTTGCTTACATTGTTATATAATAATACACTGTCTTAAGAGTGGCATTTCAATGATTGCAAAGGCATTAATACCAAGATTTCATTCTTTGTTACGTGCTTTCTGTGTCACGTAAGGTTCCCGGCTAGCGCTGGAGGTGGATCGGGGCTCCAAAACTATATGGGCGTCACGTGGTTTTTTTACTGAGTCCACGAACTCAAAATTGGATAAAAAAAATTCCCAAGAAAACAACCTTTTATTTTCGGAAAACACTACTTCGATCATCTAAAGATTATCCAGAAAACAATATTTTGATCACTGATATTTCCATGAAATAAACCCAATGTGGTCGCGGAACTAAGCAGCGTGCTTTTACAGGAAAAACGCAATTTTTTTAAAATCCCGCACAACTTATTCTTAATTAGAAAAATATAATATTAGAAAGGATAAAGCAGTACTTATCTGTGATTAAATCTGGGCTACTACCGCTTGCTCCTTCCAAGTCCTCCGAGTCCCTCCCGTGGTAAATTGCACTACTGCCTTCCTTCTTCTGTAAATTCTTCCTTCTTCCTTTCCTTCCTTGCTATTCCGCGTACTTGACCTTTTTCTTTATTTTCTGGATTTTTTATTTTAATTTTAAACTTGACACTTTTCTTCTTTGGAAACTTTTTACTACTAAAGTGAATTGCCCACTTCACGTATCGATGCAAATTTTCTATTCGAGCCCACTGTTTTCGACTTCCGCCGGTATTTTGGTACATTTCTAGAATCGGTTTAGATTGGTTTGGTTTATACCGATTTTTCTAAGTATATTTTCTTCGAGTTGGAGTCTTTTTTTCCAGACGATAAGATGAAATTTCTTCGGAAGATATTTTTATTTTGTTTTCTGCTTTCTAGGGTTTTACTTTTGGGCTTCCTCTCGTGGTGCTTCGGGTTACGGACAATTCCGTGTAGCCGGGTGGTTTTATTCCTTTAACTGGTGGATTTTGATTTTTGTTTTTGGTATTTTGACTTTGTGGAGGACTATCTGCGATTTGATTCCGGAGAGACAGAGGACTGGATTTGGTAAGTACAACACTGTAATTATTTCCTGCTATCTACCAAATAAATACTACTCCTCCTTTTCTCCATTTCAGATTTTGATTGGTTTAATTCGCACGCTGCTTTTTCCGGAGCTCTACGTTAACTTAAGGTGAGTCTAGTTAGTTTACAAAATTATTAATTACCTAGTAATTCCTTCAAATTTACATTCCTATTCCTTTACCAATCCTAAAAAGATCCCTTCTTCTTCCTATTTATTACATATTTATTTATATTATTTACTCATTTATTCATTCATGAATTTCTCTGATAAATGGAAAATTCCGAATAGTTTTTATCTAAACAAATGTAACTCCTTAAATCCAGACAAATTTGATCTATGTTGCACATATTATATTTAATCTAATTTTACTATGCCAACTTACAATTCCGCTACGCCTAATTGTAATTTGCCTACTTCCTTCTTTTTTAGTCAATTTAAAATACTAATAAAGTATAACTTAATTAATTTCTACATCCTTAGGTCGTCGTGACGAATTCAGAACATTCTTCAGAAAGGTAAAGTAAATTCAATAATTTTCATTATGTATATTTCCCACATCTTGGCCAGTGAATACATTTTGCAGGTTTCTTTTTCCATGGCGTTTTGAAATAAGCCAAAAGGAACAGGTGAGTCATTTCGCATCTTTCCTCCTCTCATGGTACTTTAGAATAAGTTAGATCGGGCAGGTATCTTCTTTAGTGCAGACTTGCTGACAACTTCACACTTGAATACGTGGTGGGAGTAACGTTGCAATTCCAAGAAAATCTTCAGAAGAATTTTCGAATGCTTTCACTTTTTGTGTAGGAATAACAACCTTAATTTAATTAATTTAAGTTTTCAATATTATATTTTAGCATTTCCCAAAACTATAATATTATTGAGTTAATTTAAATTAATGCTACATTCCTGCGAAAAAACACAGCCTTTTGGAAGCTCATCTGAAAGCTGTTTTGGATATACAACGCTATTCGGCTCACCCATTCACATCTATTCCTCTAACCTGGTTTCCATCCATTGTTTCTCCGAATTTTTGGACCTCATGAAAGATGCTTCCTACCAGACCTGTTTCTGAAAAAATCCCATAAGATACAAGGAAAAAATTATGTATTTTTCTGGGGAATGTGCTTTTTCTAGGGAAGCTTGTAAAGGTTGAATGAAAGGTGATGGTATTCACCTGACAAATTTTATCTGAGATGAACGTCTCTAGGAGGCCAAATATTTAGGTGTGCATCTGAATTTTAGGCTAACTTGGGGACATGATGTATAAGACTAAAATGAGGTACCTCGCCAAGATCAGTACACCGGATATATACAATGGTGTCATGGTAGTCATACATAACCTAATACTTACTATACTAGTCTGGTGCCCTAAGCAATGCCAGGTAGCCGTTAGGCGACATGTGAAGAGTGCAAGCGGCTTACGAACGCTTTCGCACCACACTCACAGTTGAACTAGATACAGTGAGGTGGCACTCAAAATGCAGAGGGATGATACATGGCAATCGTCAGGGACTGAATTTGGGCATAAGAAAATTCCGCATTACATAAAATATATCAGAGAACTCAGGATGCCCAATGACACGCCCAAAATAAATCAGGACTACGCCGGTGGTCGAGTGGGCTGAGGCGCACGTCCGCAGAGTTTCTTCCCTGTTGGCGTGGGTTCGAATCCCGCACAGGACACGGCGATTTTTCTGGGAACCAGTGGTTGAGGCAATTCTACTGACAAGAATTGTACTTGTGAAGCCACTGGGATGTTACACAGTAAAAATTTCGTGCCAAAAATTGTGGCTCACTTGCAACATTTGTCAGGTTAAAAATTTCCCAATCTCCACTTTCCTAATTTCCTTCCGGCTAAGCTGTGCTGTGAGCATCATAGGGTTGTCCCCTGAGCTTAGGCTACACCTTAAAAAAAAGGATAAACGAAAGCGATGAATCACTCCCCCAGGATGGAAGGATATGTTTATATTCACGGGGGGATCCAAGATTGTTAGCAGGCCAGGTGCAGGAATCTTCTCTGAAGACCTAAAACTGTCCTGCTGAAGCAGTGGTCAGCTGCATGATTGGACCAACACTAATTCATTCATTCCTAGCGATGGAATGTGTGTGTGCCTCGGAAAATGAGGTACCACTTTATTGGGACATCGAAAATGAATGCAAAAGCTGATGTCTTAAGGTCGGCTGTCGAGTTGTGAGATTCGAAACCATATTCCGCCAGTGCGCGAGGCATCGTGAATGACTTAATCGAGATTTAACCCATAAAAGAACGTAAAAATCTGTGGACAAATATGATAACCTTTCGACATGTTAGCAAAGGAATTAGACCGCTGTACGGACCGACAGGAAGAAAAGTCTTAAGCTTGGAGAGAGGAATGCATTAATTTAGTCGGTATATCATATGGAAACCAATAAGAATGTTTTAACTTGATAATTCCAGGTAAAAAATGATTGTTGTTTCCGAAAGCATGAGATTTACGTGAGCACAATAACGCTAGAATTTTAAATAATGTCTTACTGGTATAGCTATTCTTTCCAAAATAACAAACCCTGAATAAAATTACAATTTGCCCAAGAATCATGAATTAAATTTCTTCCTCAAGGTGTCCAAGATGCTTCTCGCACCAAATAGCACGTAGGTGCTAAATAATTAAAATACCAATAGGCTTGTCTCGATTAAACTTTTCACAAAGTATCAAAAATCCGAATCGTTACAAAACAACCTCCTACTAAATTGACCAAAATTTGTAATTCTTACATAGCTTTGAGAATATAATTGATCGCGTTCGATATCTGTAGGCACATACTATTCGTTACTGCATCAGAGTGGACCAATTCGGCCAGCTTAAGATTACCTTGGATGAATTTAATGTTCTTTTCTCAAAATTTAAAATCACTGCGAGAGTTTTAAACTTTTAATATTTTAGATAAAAGTCACTAAAAAAAGATTCTTTTTAAGATATGGCACATAATAGTCATTTATCTAATGCGGTAAAGCTTTAATTGACTAAATTTGGAAAACCCAGATCGGATAATTTTAGTGTTACTATGCCCAGCGAGACAAAATTTTGTCCAAAAATTCATTGTGAGAACCGGTTGTCTTAATTATCCAACTTCTACTTTCAACAGGAACAGTGTGAAGAATTCACGATCAGACTGGAGACTAATTTGAATTCATATAAATACTCACCGAGCTATTCTCAATGCCATTCAAGAACTTCAGTTTCTGCGAAGTTCACGTTTCAAGGGGGGACAAAATGGTAAGTTTCTGGATGAATTTTATTTTGATAAGAGTTTATTTTTATGAAAAAATTTGTTTTTACAGAAATACTTGTTGGTTGCTTTGGCTATTATAGCCACCGTTACAGGTGATGTATCTCACCTACCAAAGAGGGAATATTTACCACCAGCCCAACAACCAGCTCCGCAGCCAGCTCCAGTACCAAGACCACCCCCGGTTCAAAAGCAATATTTACCTCCAGTTCCATCTTATAAACCAGTTCCTCAGCCAATTCCAGCTCCAGCTCCAGCTCCACAGCCTGCTCCAGGACCACGGCCAAATCCTGTTCATACTCAATACTTACCACCTAAACCAGCTCCACAGCCAATCCCTGCACCGCAACCAGCTCCAGGCCCAATTCCGAAACCAGCCCCGGCTCCACAACCTCCAAAGAAATACTTACCACCTCAACCAGCTCCAGCTCCTCAACCAAAACCAACGCCAGCACCACAGCCCCCAAAGAAGTATCTTCCTCCCCAGCCAGCTCCAAGGCCAGTAGCCCCACAACCAGCTCCAGTCCCAAGGCCAGTAGCTCCACAACCAGCCCCAGCTCCAAGGCCAGTAGCTCCACAACCAGCCCCAGCTCCAAGGCCAGTAGCTCCACATCCTGCTCCAGTTCCAGTACCAGCCCCAACCCCAGATCTTGAATATTTACCACCCGTCCCAGCCCCCGTTCCAGAAGAACCCGAACCAGGTCATGTTCTGGAAGAAGATGGATACCATTACAAGAATCCCACTGAAGCCAGAAGGAGGTATCGAGTTCGTTACCGCCGTCGCTATTAAGCCCTTTGAACTAAAAATCGACTGACGGTTTTCAATATCGATACTGTTTAAAGTATTAACGGTTTTTAAGAAATATACATGTTTATTATTAAGCATATTTCTTCTTTAATATTTCATCCTTTGGAAGTGGTTTTAAAGATTCTGTACCCTCAAAATCATTCATTTGCACGTTGAATGACCAAAATACTGTGGCCATGCGGTGTAATTAGGGTCTGGGCAATACGAAGTGTGGCTGATAATTATGTGATTACGTCATTGCTGTTGTTGTTGCTTTTGCTGGAGACCACAGCTATTAGCGATCAGCCATATTCCGCATTGCACGTATCCTTACAATTTTTCTACTTGATATTTTTTATTATTGTTTATAATTTGCCAAAATGTTCCATAAATTGCATCTTTCACAAAGCTTGTGGACTCTGCAAAACGTACAACTTTGTCGGGCACTGATGGCGGAGCAACCACTGCTTTCTCCTTCATTGGAAACGAGCGTCAACATATTAACGTAAACTGTAATTAATTATAGGCACCTTTTTCAAGGAATATTCCCCATAATTCCAAGCAACAGTATCATTTTCCATTTCAAAAGTTTCTAAAGGAGTATTGAAACATTTGAAATGGAATATTATAATTTTGGGAAATATTCCTTGAAAGAGATATATCAGGAGTGAGGATTCTGTTATTATCTGGAGGGTCAAACATGGATCCATAGACTCGGAAAATTTCCTTAAGATCATCAGCAGGAGTGTGGCAGCCATGAGAATGCAAGAGTGACCATCAGCTCCACCGGAAATACTAACCTCCGGAAAGGATCCATCCATAACGAGTTTTAAGGAACCTGATATGTAAGAATATCAAGAAAAAAAGGAAGCCTATTGGCATAAACGACATGTGGAGCGACAATGAGGCAAGGAGTGATTTAGTTTCTTTAGAAGCTGAGAAATTCTCCTTATACCCCCTCTAACTTTCAATAAACAGAGAATCATTCATCGAGAGTACAGAGGCTTTTCAAGATCACTCTCTGTGAGCACAATCGGTCTGGACCTGCTGGCAGAAGATGCAGAAGGTTTCTGGAGTTTGTCCAAATGCAGAACAGCGATATTCAACCAAAAACGCATTTGTCGGAAGGACGCAACAGATATTGTACTTGAAGTTAATAAAATAATGGAAAAAGAACTGCCCGTTTCCTCACCATCTTATGCAGGTTTTTGATTATCGAGATAACATATAAGAAAAAGAAAGATATAACTTACAAAAATGTTAGTGATAGTTATGCAAGAGCTTGGCGGTAAACTATGTTGTCTTGTTTTGGTCCGGGTAAGATTTGTGAATCGCGAAACGCTTCGAATAGCGTAACAGTTGACCATGTGAAAAGCAGGGCTCAGGAAGGAGAAGACAAATATTTGTCCTTGAGGGCCTTGAGCCTTAAGGGGTTTCCACACGATCAATGATTATTGTCAAGTAAACTTGAGGGCTTTCTTTGTCAAGTAATATTGATTAAAATTTGTACCCACACACATCAATATTAATATTAATGACAATTTTTTATAAATTTCGCATAGTTCTCTCCTAATACTTTTTGAGAATGGACAAAAGTGCAATAAGTGCAGTTTCAAGTGTAATGCTTTTAACAAAAAGACGAAAGAAAGTTTGGGTAAGAAAGAAATGGCTTTTAAAAAGAAAACGCCGTGGAGATATATCTCTGATCGGATGACTACCGAAATTTCCTAAAAATAGATGAAACATCCTTTACCGAATTACTACGGTTGGTAACTCCACTAATTCAAAGGACAGACGCTGTGATGAGGGAAGCTATAAGTCCATACGAGAGATTTGCTGGGTCTTTACGTTTTTTGCCCACTGGAAGGGCCTACCAAGATTTAAGATTTTCATGTGGAATTAACTCTCAATCGTTAAGTAAAGTAATTCCCGATACATGCCGAGCAATATAATTACGCGTTAAAAGAGAAGTACTTAAAGGTAAAGAAAATTGCATTATTTCGTGCCTAGTAGTATCTTTTCAGTTTCCAATTTCGGAAAAAAAAATGAAAGAGATAAGCCAGGGATTTTTTTATAAATGGCAATTCCCAAATTGCTTAGGAGCAGTTGACGGTAAGCACGTAGCAATTACGCGTCCACCGAATAGCGGATCATATTTTTATAATTATAAAAGATATTACAGCATTATCTTGATGGCAATAGTTAATGCAGACTACGAGTTCGTTTATTGTCACGCTGGAATCAACGGAGGAATTTCCGATTGAGGTCTTTATTGAGTGTAGGGATTTTTACGAAGCCTTGATTGCTGATCAATTGAATATTCCTCAACCGAGAATTCCTAAGAATTCAAATTTATAACTTCCATTTGTGTTCATAGACGACGAAACATTTCGACTAGGAAAAGATTTTCTCAAGCCATAATCTTATCAAGATTTAAATCCAGAACGTGTTCTTTTCAACAGATAATTATCGGGTGCTACGCAAGTTGTCGAAAATACTTTCGGCATTCTGGCATCGCGTTTTAGAGTTTTGCGTACAAATATAAATATGGCTGTAGGAAATATCGATTTTGTTTTATTAATTTATTATTAAAAGATATTCGAGGGATATCGAATCTGACCTCGTCATACGGGTCTCTTTTCGTCCCTCTGTCAAAAGCCGTCTCAGCCAGTTCCCGTCGGGAGATCGGCAGAACCCTAACTTCGATATTATTGATATATTATTACGCCCCTTGTCAGATCGAGCATTCGCCTGTAGGTTAGCCATAGGGCTACCGGTAACAGCCAACCTCCTGCTCGCCAAGGCCGGACATTCGCACACAATGTGCTCCGTATCCTCTAGACACAAGCTGCACGTCTCATCCTCCAGGATCCCAATACTTTTGAGATGATATCCGAAGCTACCGTGTCCAGTAGTCAATAAAACTAACCATCGGAGAGTTCTCCGCTCCATGCTTAGAACTCTTCTTTTGGTCGTTCCGCACGACAGCCTAATCATTTTCTTAGCCTGTCGGCAAGTTGCCATAATATCGCATCCATTTTAATGACCCAATTCTCGCTTAGGTCTTCACCATTCCCCCCCTCCCTCAAAGGTAGAAAAAGGTTCCGGTCCTAGAAACTCCAAAGCCGACCAGCCGACCTCTGCTTTGCCAGGGCGTCAGCTTTTTCGCTCCCCTCAATCCAGTGTGTCCAGTGTTACCTCATTTACTGAAGCACACTCGAGCTTTTGCACACATTCCATCGCCAGGGATGAAATCACTTCCGTCCGATCCATGCATCTGACCACCGCTTGATTGTCCAATGAGGATTTTACTCCCTCGCACCTGACCCTCTTTTAAGAAGTCCAACGCACGAACCAGAGCAAGCATTTCTGCCTGATAAACCGAGGTGCATCTTCCCAGGCTAACATAGCAGGACAAGTTTAGATCTTCCGAGAATATCCCCGCACCTGCCCTGCCGTCAATCATAGATCCGTCCGTGAATTTAAAAATATCCCCGGGTCCCTTTTCTGGAAGTGATCCGTCATCGGTATGAGGATAGTTGGCTTGTTATGCCTGACAAAGTCAAAAACATTATTAATAAACATAATGAAGAGAAGAGGTCCCAAGATATATCCTTATGGTAAACATCTCTTGAAAAGAATAAAATCCACCAGCAGGAAATAATGCCTGATAACAACTATTCAAGTAATAGAAAATTAATTGCACCGCCAAGCATTACAATTATAGTAAACGTATTGGAATTCATTGCCATTTGGATGTCGTTAACTATTTTCTGTATAGCAGTTACGCAACTGTGAACAGATCGAAAACCCAATTGTCGTTAAAAGGTCGTTGTTAGCTTTAGATAGGAACGGAAGACTTGAAATTGGATGAAACTTAGAAGAATTCTTTGGAACTGGTCTAGTTTTATAGATTCTCTTATACTGATGAAGCCAATGCAATTTCGCACTAAGATATGTATCTTTTTATGGAATCTCTTTGAATGACTCATTTTTTCTTCACTTTTATCCTAAATGAACAAATTTACAATTTTGTTATATTAGATTAGAAACCACAGACGAGAAAATTTTCAGAGTTTGGTTTTAGCCCACTCGGCTACTGTCGTCGGATATCGGCGTGGATGAGTTCTGCATGTCTGCTTAACTAGCCAAATAACCTGTGCTATTAAAACAAATCGAAGTTAAAATATTTACTTTTCGGCTCTACATAGAGCTCACCATCTACTTTGAGCCTCTCAGCTCACGTTTTTATGGCTTTTCTATGCATTTGCTTTGCAGAGTACGAGAAAATGAATAACTCATTTTGGTTTCTTCCATTTTATCTATTTTCAATTCTGCCTCTTTTAAATTTTGCTACTTCACTCTTGCTTTTTATATGACAAAAAAAAAACTTCACAGAAATAGGGAAGCATCTGTTATAAGGATTCAACCTTCCAGCACTAATTCAATGACACCGAATCCATGGAAGCACATTTATTTTCCCCTACTTTTGAGCGTGACAAATTTTCTTCTTCTAAAAACCATAATATTATATTTTTTGTAGGATTTTTGTTTAGAAATTGAAACAGATTAAATGAAATTAAACATCTTTTCTAACTAAGAAAATTTGGGAACACTTCTCTGTTCATTCAGTTAGGAACATATCACAATACCGACTATGCCGTATCAGTCGCCTCAATGGCTGGATCTCTTCAGACCTTCCAGTATAGATAACATCCACAACCTTGAGCATCCTGCAAGTACGCGAGTATCTTAACTTTCCAGATATTTCTAATAGATGATGATAGGTATTGATAAGGACGTTCGTAGCTCAGTGAAATTTTGATTATTATTATCTAATAGCCGTCGTTGAGTTCAAAACTAGGGCTCATGAATAATATGCAACTGCAATATTGATTGAGTTACTGACTTTGCTATATTGATAAAATTAATAAAATTGTTGATGATTGATGATATTGACATATTAAGATTATTGATATTTTCATCATGATAGTAAGTTAGCAATGTATAAACGAATGGGTAATGTGTACTCACAGAAATAATTAGTTCCATTATTTTATGAGTTGGAATTGGGCCACTGTTTCTTTTTACCTACCTAGAAAGCAATGCAGTCAAGGAGTATTTGCATATATTATTCATTTGGATTTGTGCATAAACGCGCTATTTGTAGTATCTGAATCTAAACTTTTTGAAATTTGAGCATCTGAATCCATCATCAGTCATAGTATGAATATGTTCAGCCTTTTCAATTGTTGCTTGAGTACATTAGCAAGCATTGCCACAGTAAATAGCACAAGAACAACAAAAGTAAGTTTCAGAAATAATGAATGTTTACAGT
>QYTT01089834.1:35775-62813 GCA_006980735.1 Dasypogon diadema
GACCTCTGCTTTGCCAGGGCGTCAGCTTTTTCGCTCCCCTCAATCCAGTGTGTCCAGTGTTACCTCATTTACTGAAGCACACTCGTTGAGCTTTTGCACACATTCCATCGCCAGGGATGAAATCACCTCCGTCCGATCCATGCATCTGACCACTTTATTGTCGAGTGCAATTAAGATTTTACTCCTTCGCACCTGACCCTCTTTTAAGTAGTCCAACGCACGAAACAGATCAATGTAAACTGAGGTGCATCTTCCCAAGCTAACATAGCAGGACAAGTTTAGTTCTTCAGAGTATATCCCTGTACCTGCCCTGCCATCAATCATAGATCCGTCCGTGAATTTAAAAATATCCCCGGGTCCCTTTTCTGGAAGTGATCCGTCATCGGTATGGGGATAGTTAGCTTGTTATGCCTGACAAAGTCAAAAACGTTATTAATAAACATAATGAAGAGAAGAGGTCCCAAGATAGATCCTTGTGGTAAACATCTCTTGAAAAGAATAAAATCCACCAGCAGGAAATAATGCCTGATAACAACTATTCAAGTAATAGAAAATTAATTGCACCGCCTGAGGACTGGACCTAAATTTGTCGGTTTTCTGCAAAGGATTCCATATCGGCACAATAAAATGCTTAAGAGAAGCCAAGTAATACAATTATAGTAAACGTATTGGAATCCATTGCCGTTTGGATATCGTTAACTATTTTCTGTAAAGCAGTTACACAAATGGACAGATCGAAAACCCAATTATCGTTAAAAAGATGTTTTATCAATAGAAAATTTGTTATTTTGTTTCTCCTAAAGACCATAATATATTTTATTGTAGGCTTTTTATTTAGTAACCAAAACACATTAAATGAAACGAAAGGTCTTTCCTAACTTCCTAGTCAACTGAATGACTATATCGTCTAATTTTTAATATAATCATATACAATACCGACCGTATCAGTCGCCGTATCAGTCGCCTCAATGCCTGGATCTCTCCAGACCTTCCAGTATAGATCACATCGGCAACCTTGGGCATCCTGTAAGTACGCGGGCATCTTAACTTTCCAAATATTTCTAATAGATGATAGGTATTGATAAGGGCGTTCGTAGCTCAGTGAACTTTTGATTATTAATAGCCGTCGTTGAGTTCAAAACTAGGGCTCATGAATAATATGCAACTGCAATATTGATTGAGTTACTGACTTTGCTATATTGATAAAATTAATAAAATTGTTGATGATTGATGATATTGACATATTAAGATTATTGATATTTTCATCATGATAGTAAGTTAGCAATGTATAAACGAATGGGTAATGTGTACTCACAGAAATAATTAGTTCCATTATTTTATGAGTTGGAATTGGGCCACTGTTTCTTTTTACCTACCTAGAAAGCAATGCAGTCAAGGAGTATTTGCATATATTATTCATTTGGATTTGTGCATAAACGCGCTATTTGTAGTATCTGAATCTAAACTTTTTGAAATTTGAGCATCTGAATCCATCATCAGTCATAGTATGAATATGTTCAGCCTTTTCAATTGTTGCTTGAGTACATTAGCAAGCATTGCCACAGTAAATAGCACAAGAACAACAAAAGTAAGTTTCAGAAATAATGAATGTTTACAGTCCTTCAATAAATTTGGATTTATAGAATTTCTTACCATTGTTATTTTAGTGTTTTTATACTATCCGAAGGTAGAAATAGACTGAGGATAGCTAGCTTCAAACATTCATCTATATTTATATAATTTTTCATCTTCCATGTAAAATGTTTAAATTATGCTCTGCCAAAGTGCAACCGGTTTCCAAAATATTGTAAATAAAATCAGATTGAAGCAACAACTACAGAACTTGAGAGATATTTTCCACCATAATTAAGGAAAATTTTAATAATTCAAATTTTAGGAAAAATAACAGCCGCACATTAAGAAATTTTTTGCAGCAAGAGGTATACTGGCGTATGTTATTGTGATTCAGATATTTGTTAAATTTGTGAATCCATCAATATTCATTAAAAAGTTAATTTGCAACTGTTGACTTTAACATTTTCTAGCCAAAGTAGTGTTTTTGTTTGTTTGTTTACTTCACATAGTTTCCATTGTTTTATAGCCAATGTGAAATATGTGGCACATTTCAAGATTTATAGCATGATATTTTTCAGGAATTAATTAATTATAATTTAAACAATATATGAAAAGGTGATGAGTTTAATGAAACTGAAAAAAACGTTCCCTGTTATAGACTGTGGCTTTCCTACGTTTTGATAAACATTTCTTTGAACAAAAGGATAGAGTTGTGTGTAAAATACTGGAAAGAATTTAAAATAAACCACTAATTTATAAGGATGTTTTTTTTTTCTAAACCCATCTGCAATTATCTACATATATTACGCATATTACTGTATCGATTTTGCATTTCGTCATAAAACAGGGATCTGTATGTCCTTAAAGAAATTAAAGAATACAACTTATATTTTGTGGTTAAATTTGATGGGAATTTCCTATATTTGCGTTTAGATTTTTAAAATATACAAATATTATGTAATATGGAAATGGCATCAATTCCATTTTTTACTCAAGAGCTTAATCGAATACAAAGTTGTGAGGATATTACTTTCCAGATGATATTTTATCTTCGTGATTTATTACGACTATTTTGACTGTTTTTCGAGCTATTATAAAGTTTATCACAGAAGGCAAACTGGCATCCATTATCACGCTATTAAATAATTTAATTCGATTAGTAACTGCTTTTAGTGGCCATAAAGTAAGATTTATTATGCACCAAATTATATAGAAGAGTACACATGAAAGCAAATTGGCTTGGTTGTGATTTTTTTTTCTTTAAACTTAATCAAGATGGATTCAAGCGGAGTGGAGTAGATTGGACAATTATGGATGTATCTCTTGTTGGAATTATAAAAAAGAATAGATACTGATGAAAATGTCATCTTCTTAAACAAAAACTGGTTGCAAATTAAATACCGTAAAACTTTTATGATGATAACAAGGTTATTGAGATTAAATGATGATAAAAATGAGAACTTAATTAGTCTTAAATTGCTTGTTAGTGAATAGCAAATTTCCGTTTATTGATATATTATTACGAAGTTTAATTAATATTCCGGAATGTTGAATTTTCAACTACAAACACGACTAATACTTACTAAATATTTGTAATACCCAGTACAAATTTCGGGATTTGCAAGTTATGTGTTTTCTTTATTTGTTGTAATACAAAGTGGTATAAAAGATTGATTTCATATGATTTTTATCCAATACCCATATTTTATATTTAAAACCGTACCAAGCATGAATGCAAATTTATATCCATGTTTTTAGAAAAACTATGTAACTTATCCTGTGTCGCCTTAAGATTATTAATACCAAAGATGCAATACTCAGCAATACATTCTTTAAAAATAAAATATCTCATATATTTTCAGTTTTTGTTTATTGATTGTGTAAAGTTGCATTGAAACAGAATTCATCTGTTTTTTAAGAAGAATCGTATGCGATTTCCATTTTTTTCTATAAACCATTAATGAAGTGTTTGCTTATATTACAAGAATTGTGTCACAGATAGTCCGTCTTTAATAATAAGCCTTCAAGTAAAAGCTTTTAAGTTAGAGAAACGTACAACAAACATTTTTTTAAAATATTAAAAGTGTACAATAAACAAAGAAACAACAGCATCTAAGTAATATATAGATTTTATTTTCGTTCAGAAAACACAAACCAATTGTACTGCATTATTGATATTGATGAATATAAAAGCAAACTCCAAAAAAAAATTTAATATTACAAATTGCAAATAGGCCATGTGCCCAGCGTGCCTTTTAATGGGAAGTTTAAACCTATATCTGGTTGAGTAGCCTATTTTATTATTTTTTCGTAGAAGTCAGAATAACACCAAGGTACTATCTATATATATAAAACAGATCAGTGACTGACTGACAGACAAGGCACAGATTAAATCGCAGACCTAAAGAGCTAAAATTTCGACAATGCATTCCTATATTGACATGGATAACCACTAAGAAGGGATTTTTTGAAATTCCATCCCATTCCACTACATTCCAATGTGTTTTTGTGCATAATCCTATTCTCTGTGACTACTATCGGCGTCTTTTTTTGTGCGAATTTTCCGGTCCAAATCAGAATTAATACCACAGATTTTATCTTTAGGGGCAGATAAATACACTTGAACGCCATCAGCATACTTGATGATACTACATTTTAAATTCATAGTTTCCAAGTCGTCCGTTTATAAAGCAAAGAGGATAGGAGCAAGAATGGAACCCTGTGGGACACCGAATCTTAAATCTTTGAAAAGTCAAAGCCAACCTGTACGCGCTGTGATCTATTGCACAGATAACTTTTTATTAAGCATGCAGAGGAATGTGAAAAACCAAAACGTGACTCTAATTTAGATAGCAATATTTCGTGATTCACTGTGTCAAATGCTTTGGAAAAGTTTAACAAGGCAAGTGCGGTAGTTCTATCAAAGTCAGCGTTATTTCGAATATCCTCAGATAGTTTAAGTAGTGCTGTTAGGGTACTATACCCTCTTCGAAAACCATGCTGGCTTAGTGAAAGCAATTTATACCTGTTCAAGAAAAAAAATTATTTGGTTGTTGATTAATCTCTCAATTAATTTTGATAGAAATTGCAAAATACTTACTGATATGAAGTCAGATACGTGCTTAGGAGGACGACATTTGTTTACGGGAACAATCTTGGCCATCTTCCATATATCTGGGAAACGTGAAGTGAGAACACTGTAATTTACGATATGTGTCAAGTGGGAAACAACATCGGACAACAGAAGTTTAATAAACCTACTATCAACCAAATCCAGTCCCATGGCACCTGAACTAATAGATTTTATGGCCAAAACTACATCTACTTCAGATACAGAGTCAAAATAAAATGCTTCAGGGACGTCCCTTCGCATCCAAGTTGACACCCCTGGAGAAAGATGATTTGGCAATGTCACAAAGAATGTATTCAGCACATCAGGCCCAAAGCCAACCCTGGGTTTCGGTGCTTTCGGGACTATACCATCCTTTCTAAGTTGAGACCAAAGGCTTTTTGGGGTTAGAAACTTTTAACAGAATATCATATTAATGTTTTTTTAGCAACAGCAATGGCAGAGTTAACCAAGTTACGCTGTCGAAAGAAATAATTTTTGATTCTCAGGCGTTCTATTCCATGACCACAATAATGGAAAAAAATTCTATCTTGTGCTATCGATTATAAATACTAAATTGTCGAATATCTTTCTTTTCTTCATTGCATAGCAAAAACAGAATTTGCAAAGACGAAAATTTAGTCTTACTCTTCTCCCAATACCTATTTCAGTCAGGTTGTATTTAAAATTCGAAATTCCTATTTAAATGCACTCTCTACGGATGCAAATTTAGATAAATTTTTCCAGTTAGCAGTCATATCAAACTCCATAACAATAAAATTAGTCAATAACTGCCAATTTTGTTTGTTATTAATAGAAATTAAAAGTCAATGTTAACAGAAAAAAACTAAACTATAATAGGTGGTTTATGTCTCATAAATATCAAACCGGAAATATTTCGTGACGACAGTGGTTTAGCGAATCTTGTCCAGACCACAAATCCTGTCCAGATGCTCTAGTTTTGATGTGTCTCCTAATTTACATACAAAACAGAAATGGTCGAAAACAACAAAAAATTGTTACGCTTTTTCTATTTCCGCTGTCAGCAGTGCTTTATTCAATGAAAAATATCTTCCGATTTCCATACAAACCACTGTCTAATTAATGTTTACGGAAACCGGTTGCACAAATTTGGCGTAGAAGAATAGATCATCCTAAAGACTTTCGACATTCAAAAATCACTTTTCGGAGTTATATAAATATCAACGGATTCTTGGTAGGCATCATTCAAAGCCTTTTGTGGTTCTCAGATAGTGTTCCAAAACAAACCTAAAAATGGTGAGTCAACGTCAACGCGTATCAAGGGATACTATACGTACGTAACACTCTTCTTATTACAGAAATTCGCACTTATTGCTCTTGTGGCCCTTGTCGCCGTTGCCTATGCAGATGTCTCAGAATTGAATACGGAATACCTTCCTCCAGTTCAGGACATTGGATTTGGTGCTGTTGGTGGAGCTGGAGCTGTAGATGCTGGATTTGTAGCAGGAGGAGTTGAGGAAGCTGCACCAGCCCACACTTTAGCTGATGATGGATATAGGTACAAAACTGTCCGAAGGCTCAGATTCAGACGTCGTCGTTATTAATCTGGGAAACTTTGGATCATATCTTGATGTAAATATTGTGTATACGGGAAAGCGCTTGATTTTGAATTAAGGTAAAAATAAATGTGTAAAATTCACTGAAGGTATTTTTATGACTTGCAATTAGTGCAATTGCAACTTACACAAGCTTAGAGCTAAGTAATATTTTGGAAGGCTTAGTAATACAATCGGCACTGGATAACTATGTGTGGATTTATTCTAATTTGAGGGTTGAAATATACTTTATACTCCGCTATATATCATCGGCCTAATTTTGAAACCTTATACCTTCCAATATTGAAACTAGTCACACGATACCTTGACAGGATATTTAATACTTGCCTTTTACATGAGTTCTTTAGGTATAGATGATTGTTGCCTAACCTTTGGTCCGAAGAGTATCAGACTCTTTAGCCTGACATCCTTTGCACTGAAATATTTGATATTTGGTAGATTCAGATATGGTACCTCCTAAATAATACGCATTTGCGTATCAGAAACTTATCATAGCTTTTCCTATACGGCGCTGTATACAATCGTCACAAAATCACTTTAAATCGGACACCATTTAATTCTCTCCACGCACCTGTTCGAAGGTATGGCATGGCTGGATGCATTCAAAACTTCAAGAAGGGAAACGACCTTAAGTTGTGGGGGCACTGAGAAATAAGGCAAGCACGAGTTATCCTCAAAGAAGGGTATTGACGCATTCTAAGGCTCCCCAGATCTAATGCGTTGTCTCTAATCAATTTCTATTTTGCGGTTAGCAGAAAAAACAGACAATTCATCAAAACTGTGCCCAACTGGTTTATCGCACCACACGATTACAGTGTTGGTCAAAGGAATCGAGTAGCTTAGGAGACGAATGTTTGGGTACGCTTTTGATGAATCGTCTGTTTTTTCTGCTAGACGCAAAGTAGAAATTCATTCCAGACAATGCATTAGGCCGATAAATATTTATGCTAATAGTAATGCCGAATGGATAAACTGTGTCACGTGAGGCTTATAATGAAAATATACCCTTTCATCTATCACTAGAACTTCAATTTCCCACATATATAAAACACTTTAGGGTCTATTTTGTTGACAAATACTGAGTAGAATATATCTACAATAGAAAAAGACCTAATTGGATACCCTACTAAATGTAGGGTAGTACGTAGTAAGGCGTATAAATAAAATAAAAGAGGGTTTTGGAGGAAGGTATTGCCTGCAAACTTACAAGTTGTCAAAGATACAGCTTGGCGAATGTGGGACCTTATAAAGTCTGCATCCACGAGACTCTCTTTTGGCCTTTGTTTTCACCACGGTATAATAGAAGATCTGTTTTGTAGATTTTAATGTATATTTGGTGAGTAGATTATCAGCTGCAGGCACCTTGGCGCAGCAAAATTGAGGGACAGGAGACGTGCAATGGCTACTGCTAGCATCCAGATCGGCATGGTAAAACCCAAGATGCATTCACACTCTCCTTCTCCTGCTTGGTGTAGATCATCAAGGAAGTGATGTCCCAGGTATCTGATTCCGAGAGTGACGAACAGGGACATAGAAAGTGTGTATTGATTGTTCGTCCAGTCTGTAATACGTCCAAGCAAATATATGGTGGTCATCACCGTGGGAGGGGGTGAGGAACCAGAGGCAATCCCCTCCTGCGCGAACTCATCCTCTTTCTCCCATAAGAACACACTTGCAATCTCCTACTAGCTTAGAGGCAACAAAGGGTTTCTTCAGGGCTTTAATTGTTGCTTAGTTATCTGTGTAGTTCACAAATGTTCCTCTTCCAGGATAGCTTTAACCTTCGCGTAGAAGACGGTAACGTATTTTTTGAGGTGTAATGCCATCGGAACGAAGAACTGCTTCTCGGAGTTCACATTGGAAAATACCAAGGTTCCAAAGACATTTTTATAAAAAAAAAATGTTGCTCAGAAAGAAAAGAATCCGTCCATGAATGTAAGATTAAACTTTGACTGACTTGAAGTTCCGGTAAGCGCGAATGGTCTAGAGTACTTCCATAAATAACGATTCCATTAGATTTACATTATTTATTTTGGGACAGAATACATATAGTCATTCATTCTATCAACAAGATCTTCAATAAGTCCAAGTGAGTAAACTGTATAACGCGAATACTGTCGGCGTAGATATGATAACTGTAATATTTCAGTAATACGGGCAAGTGATTAATAAAATACGAGAAATGTAATGGGCCTAGGATAGATCCTTGAGGGATACCACTAGATGTGTACGTATTCTTAAAAATCGTAAAAATATGGTATAATGCGATGTAATACTTCCGTCATTTCCTCATAATTTGTATCTGTTCGTCGAATAATAATGTATGAGAACGCCCTGTATATAGCTACTAATAGAGAAGTTCGCCAGTAGATATTGTAAAATGGTTTCTGGTGTGTTTTTAGGATTGGCATTATAACATGACTTTACTACTCTTAAGTGTTCTGAGGCAAATTAATCACAATTTGTAGCTGTGAAAAATCGATCGACATTACCAGGATACTTCTTCGCGTGAGCCTTAGGATGTTACTGAAATTCATCAAAGATGTCATGTACTCCAGATATCAATTTTATAGTCAACATAGTCATTGATGGTGGCTTCAATGTTAACCTGCTTAATTTTAGTAACTCATGCGACTCAATACTTTATCTACTGCAATCCCTTAGTCTGACGGTTGTAAATGAGCTTCCGACATATCATAACTGTTATAATCTGTCCTTGCTCGATTTGTTCATCACTGCAGAGGAGAATTCTGTTCTCTTTCACAATCAACTCAGTCCCCCATCTATTTTCGACCATGACTTCCTTTTCTTTACTTATCGTTTGAATACTAGTCCCAAGGTTTATGATAAAATTTTCGGATACAGAAATTATAATAACATAGATTTAGCTCGCCTTGGTACAGCGTGCGCGTCGATGCCCTGGGATGTTGTTGCTCGGATGAGCTCGGTTGATGGTAGGCTTAATCTCTTTAAAGCTTGGTGCACTATATTCATGACCGGTTTGTTCTTCTTCGGACTCGCAGAATTTTGAACACTCAATTGCTGTCTTGGTTCTCTGAGGTAATCAAATCACTCATAGTGGAGGGTGACTTTTTATATCGTAGACATTTACGTTTGAGAACCAGTGAGTCTAGAAACATCTACAAGCGTGTCCATATCTTGGACACCTCTAAAATTCGCGCTGCGTAAAAACGCTTCTTCTTGCGACACGCTGGTTGCTGTGGGGCGCCCAAGCCAGGTTGTGATCTCGATCCTAACCTGTTAAATTAACATTTCATGTCTTTTTCTGATGCCCCTATTGTTAATCCGACTATTGTCAATTCTGTGCGTCCTATCTCTGATATCGACACTGACTTCAGTTTCATTTTAAGGTGCATCGATTCTTTTGAAGTTGTTGCAGCCATTAATCCTGTTAGTTCTGATGCGGTGAGTCGTTATGATATCTCTCCTAAGTTCTTGAAACTTATTCTTACCTGAGTCGTTCAGCCTGTTATACAAATATTAAATACATGTCTTACCTCCCGCAGTTCCTCTCGCTTTGGAAGATTGCTTCTGTGGTTCTCCTGATGATTTCCGCCCAATAAGCTTTCTGTGTTTTCTAGCGAGTGCTTCGAATGCTTTGAAAAAGTTTATCTGGCAGCAAATATCGCAGTATTTGGAATGTTACAATCTTCTAGGTCTTTATTAGTCGGGTTTCAGGAAGTCTCACACTTGCGAAACGGCTCTCCTTAAAGTCACCTCGGACATTCGCACGGCACTAGGTAGCGATCATGTTTTTGTTTGTGTGCTGTTGGATTTTTCTAAGGCTTTTGACACAGATAACCACAATTATTTACTTTCCAAATAAGCAAATAACTTCAATTTCGATTGCACGGTGGTTTCACTTATTGAGAATTTTTTGTCCGGTTGATTTTAGCGGGTGAAAGTGAATGGTCCCTCCTCTGGGTTCCGGCCTCTCACACTCGACGTTCCTCAAGGGTTGATTCTTCCCGAAAGTAGCTGAGGACTGTAAAGTTGATGGAGGACTGCATAGACCGCCTGAACAATGACTTCAGTAATATTTCGAACTGAGCCACCGTGAATGGCCTGTTGCTTAACCCCCATAAATCGCATCTTGATGAAAATATGTCCTGCCGCCTCCACATTGGAGAGATACTGAGCAGAATTTATGGTGGGTTGCGTCGCTTGAGGCTCTCTGCTAGGAAAATCAATGTGGCTTTGAATGATTGCTTCAAATTTTTATATGATCTTAGCAGGTTTGACCACATCTCTCAATACAGATACAAGTTGGTTGGTTGTTCCTTAAATAGCTATCTATCACGTAAGCCCCTTATTTCTATACATAAAATCATTTACAACATGCAGCCTAGAGGCCACACACCTAGATTTGCTGATTTTTTAGTAGTAAGTTCAGAGCCTTGTTTCCTGAACGTTCGGAGTGGAAAGGCAATGGCCCCTCTTCTAATATACAGAGTCTCAAATGGTTCGAAATCCATTACATTGAGCCCTGCGCCCTTTCAAACTTAAAAAAGGTCTGAAAGGTGCCAACTTTATTATTTTCTTTGACAGCCAGGCAGCACTAAGGGCACTCTCTTCCTAGTGCTTCACTTCGAAGCTTATTAGGAAATGTTTTAAAACCCTGCAGCGCTTGATCGCAACCAACAGAGTTACACTGTCAGGTACATGACCATCGTGATTTCATGGTCCTACCCTTTTTGCAACATTAGATAGTCTATCCCCAAAGCTGGAACAGAAAATAGGCGGTGGTCTCAAGCAGTCCCATTGTGAAAGTGTCCCTGGACTGCGTCGAGCTAAAGAACTTTTCAGACCCAATCCCTATAAAACCGTCTCCTTATGCAAAGAGGATTTTAGGGTTTCTTATGGACTATCCATTTGGCCGTCATGGGCTGAGGTATCACCTATTTAAAATGGAAAGCAATGAATAGTAGCAGTGTTTTGATTCTCCTAAAATAATACATAGAGTGGAATTTAGGAATCCTTTGAGTGTTATTTTTTGAAAACCTTGGAAAACTTTGAGTGAACCTCGTATCATCACTACAACCAAATTAAAACACCTTCTTGATTTTCAGATGTACATATACATACATGAAATAACATTTTTAAAAACAAACTTACAACAAAGTGTGGTCTTTCTTCAACCAAATTTTAGAATTTAATGAGAAGCGGGCTGGGAATACTTATAACCGGTAACCTCGTTGTGGCCAGGTACATGATGTTTTGTTGTCTGTACGTTGGTTTGTTTAACAGGTTGAGCAGGTTGTACTGGAGCTTTAGTTGGGAAGATTGCAATGGTTTCCTTCTGTGGAGCTGGAGTTGAACCTTGACCTGCTTGAGCAACAGTCTGTTTCTCTTGTACTGCGACTTCAGGAGTTTGACTAATTGTAGTAGTTTGTACCACTTTCTTTTGAACGGGAGTAGTTTGAATAACCGTCACCTCTTTCACGGGTACGACGTTCTGAGTTTGGACAGGAACTGGAACAGTTTGAACGACTGACGAACGTTGGTGATATTGTACAGTTTTTAATGTTCGGTGAACGACAGGAGCAGTTTGAACAATTGTACGTTGGACGACTGGTACAGTTTGTACGACTGTGCGAACGACTGGAACAATTTGTTTTTGTACGGCGACTGTACGTTGGATGGGTTTAGTTTGTACTTCTTTTGTGACAGTGACAGTTTTTTGCACAGGAGCAGTACCGACCGATTTTTTATCATAAACTGAAAAGGAAGGTTTTGGTGCTGTAGTTTGTGTAAAGACAGGATTTGTGCAGCTCTGGACGCATCTCTGTCCAACACAGTTTATACTGCATCCAGCTGCAAATATATGAGAAGTACCTGTGACAACCGGTTGGTAGGTTTGCGTGACAACTTGTGAAGTTGGCTTGTAGGTCTGTGAAGTTGAAACTACGTGAACGGGCTGGGAAACCACGGGAGTAGTAATAACTTGCACTGGAACTTTAACCTGTTGACCCGTTTGCACATATTGAATTTGTTGAGGTTGAAGTTGGACAAAAGAAACTTGCGGTGTTTGGACTTGATTCACTTGTTGCACATGTGACACTTGTGGTGTTTGCACCTGCACCTGGTATTGCTGAACTTGTTGAATCCGTTGCACTTGTGGAACTTCTTGAATTTGTACAATTTTATTAGGAATCTGGGACACAGTTTGTTTAGGTGAAGAAGTTGGTTTTGAAGCAGGCAAATATGGTCGGGTATCAGCTGATACCAATCCAATGCAAAAGAGTGTTGCAAAGAATATTTTCTGCAATGAAAAGAGATGAGAGATTTTCATTTTCGAAAAATAAGTTAAATGTGTTACCATTTTGGCTACTATGTGGCAGATAGTGAAACCGAAAAGAAACAGTCGACTTTTAAGAATAACCTGGATTATTTAAATAGGCTGTTATATATGGAAAAGTTTTGGCGCCAAATAGAGATTCCTAATGGCTATTAAGCCTTAATGGATTTTATGCCGGCAAATTTTTCAAACCGGTTGCGGAGTGGTAATTGTTACCCTAATAGGCAAAAGAGTTTAAATATAGAACAAATTCTGTTATCAACAGGGATGTCCTGTTTAATTCTTTAATAGCATTAAGATTATAAAAGGTAAATATAGGTTTTCGTTTCTCATCTGTTTCCATCAGGATCTAAATTCTATCAGAAACCTAAAAGATCCTCAAATTTTTGCATCACTTCTTTTGATAAATGGTGTTAATAACTTTGACTGCTTCCCATAGAAATGAAAGCGGAACCAATAGTCAACAAAATAATCCTAATGTTAATCTTGAAAAATTATTAATTTCTGACAAAGACTAAACTAATTGCCACGGTCGGCAAACGGATAAAAGTGCATTCAACTCTGATTCATTTCACTATCATTTCGAAAGGTGACCATTTCTTCGGTAGTACTTTTGTCATTGATTGAATATCGCTCCTGCTTATTCGTATAAATAGCTAATTTTTCAATACTCTCCCAATTAAAGCCACGTACTGTCTAAGGTCTTTGAACATGCTAATTTCATCCTATTAACCGGGGGAATAAATCAATACCTACACGTGTTAGATAGTGGCTATAAAATCTGACTTCATAATACCCTCGGAAATCCTTAACAGCTTGGCTGAAAAGAATTAGAGCTGGAAATTCTGATTAAGTTTTGCATAAATTAACAAAATCACCTGATGACTTTCCCAGGCATCCTAAAAAGTTGCGTCCACTTAATATCTTCGTAATATCAACCTTTCTAGACAAGCTATCGCCCGATTGTGTCTAGCAACAGACTCAGAAGATTTCACCATTCATTTCGCTTTCAAAGTGACATAACATTTCCGCCCAATTTGAATTTCTAAACTGACTAGTTTGGAACAAGAATCAATTCTAATCAAGCCTAGAATATTCATGGAGTGTGAGTCGTTGGTCGAGGTGGCTTTTATCTTCTATAAAATCGAACAAGTTTGAAAATTTCGAAGACATAAATTGACCAAAGCTTGATAATAACTGGCAGCAAAAACTAAAAGTTTTTTGCCCTCTTCTTTTTTTCTATGAATCAGATTAGAGTTATATAATAATGGTTTTTTTTTGTAGCGATAAATAGCGGTAGTAAAAATTCTGGACAAAGACCAGGTTGTAGCAAAAAAGTCATAACTCTCTAGAGACCAATTAATTTGGCATACATTAAAATGATTGTAGAGAAAATCATAATTAAGTCACACTTGAGGACGATATTTCCTTACAAATGAAAAGGAAGCTGTCACATGCAAAAATGTACTACAACTCGCAAGTTAGCTTCATGATAAATACTTTAGGCGCTAACTAAATATCTAAATTAGCGAACCTAGACAGGCTAATTACATTACATGCAATCTTTTGTAATAAATAACCAAGTTCAACTGGTGATTTCAGGTGTGTTCTGATAAAAACAATTAAGAAGACTTGGATTTAGAAATAACATAAGTTATCCTCCTAAAGAGCTAGAATTTAGTATGAATGGATCAATGGTCTGAAATCCACTCTGATATTCAAATTTTAAGGTAATTCGTATCACGCAGGCACCACCTGCTCTTCCCTCGGCATGTAACACCATCCAAGGGCTGCTTCATTTCCGCACGCGTGAGGTTTTTAAAGTTCTTGCGAATCTTGACGTGTCTAACGCCACTATACCTGATGGTATATCGCTTATGCTTCTAAAGGGCTGCGCCTCCTTCTTGGCTAAACTTTTGAGGAAAATATTTCGTTACAATATTCTTAAGGTATTTATCCATCATTGTGGAAACTCTCCCATGTTCAGCCAGTTCTGGAAATTGAGGCAAACAACGTAATCTATGATCGCCAATATGGCTTTCGTTCCGGACACTCTACTGGCGATTTGATGACACTCCTCACTGAGCACCATTACCTCCATAGCTTCGATGAGTCGGGTGTGGTTGCCTTGGACATTTGAAATTCCTTTGACAGAATTCTGGAATTCTACCCTTTTAGCCAAACTCCCAGTATTTGGTCTGGATCTTTCTCTTCTTACTTGGATTGGTAGTTTTCTTTCTGACCGTTCCATCCGCGTTACTCCGGACGGTGTCATCCCTAACGCTTACAACATCAATGCCGGTGTGCCATAGGGCTCTGTATTGTCCCGCACTCTCTTTCTGCTCTTCGTTAACGATCTCCTATCTCTTACCACCAAACCAGTTCGCAGTTTTTCAGATGACAGTACCCTTAATTTCGAGCATTCATTTGAATCAGTGACTGAATCTCGCGACAATGTCACTGATCTTAATCAAGCACGCATGTTTGGATCATTAAAATCCGCACCTGGGGCAGGACGAATCGCGTCGAGTTTAATCGAGACAATCCGTGAAATATTTTTACAGGGAATATAATATTACGGAATTAGGTGAAGGACTTTTGAGGAGGAAGGGGAATGAGAATCTTTTTTATCCTAAGAATCGTTAAAAGTTATCTTCTAATTTTCTTATTGTGATAATTAAATTCATAAAAAACTTTATGTGCAGTATTTTATTGGCTTCCCAGATATAATTTTCATATGGTACCTCAACCATTGGCACCAAAAAAAATTACCAATATTTTGCTGGAGTTTTTTTTATAGAAAGATATTATCTTGAAATAGCGTACAATGTGAGATAAATATTTTACTCTTCATTATTTTCAAGATTAATATGAAATATATTTTGTTTTTGTCTAATCTCAGAGGATAATCCTATAATGAAAACAGTATAATTTAGGTAGGAGGAAATTTCGAGGTTGCGGGATTTACCTACTTAATAACCCGACGAATGTTACTAATTGTTCCACAATTTTTAGTATGACTATCACGATACCTTTGCTACAATCAATCTCGTGTATATAGAAGAAAAAATTTCTTGAACTACTCCTTAATCAAAACCTTTCTGGAATTATAGGCCATGACCTGCGATTTTCCACTCAGACAAGAACTGTTTTTTATGAACCCGTTAAGATAGAAAAAAGTGGTCTGGCATATCTGAACATGTAAGTATCATCTGACCGCTTCCTCCTATGTTAAAGCGTTTATAAAAAACTATTTGCGTTTGAGTGCAAAGTGGTTTTTCTTTAACCAAATTCCCTGTAGTCATTGCAGTAAGGAAATACTGAGTTGGAAATGTGTCCACTCGCCGAAATTACCGGACTTGACTCCCTGTAATCTTTATTTGTTCCCGAATTTGAAAAAAAAACACAAAATTTTACAATTATGATGCGATTACGTGTGGCACAGTCCATCGCTATCATTTATGTGAAACGGCATTACTTAAGGTCCCCCCTACTGACCTAAGAAATGCTCTAGGTAAGGGTGCAATCGGCTTTCTAGGCCGAAAAAGGAAGTACGGAAAACACCATCAAAACAAAAATATTATTTCTTTTTTTCTGAAAAATTTGCATGCACACCTCACACACTATATTAATAGTATTTCAAACTTTAAAAAAAGACATTGTTTAGGCCTTGAGAAACAAGTTTTTTGAAGGTATTGCTTAAGCTCAAGGGGAAACAACAGGATGCACACAGAACAGCTTAGGCGGAGGGAAATTTTTTAGGAAAAAGGAGTTCAGGAAATTTTAACCTGACAAATGTTGTAAGTAAACCACAATTTTTGGTATGAAATTTTTTTATTTTGTTCAATATTCCAGTAGCTTCCTAAATACAATTTTCGTCAGCAGAGTTGCCTACTACCACTAACTACTGGTTATTAGATAAATCACTGCGGCTTTTGCAGGAGTCGAATTCCCTTCACAGAGGTCTACAGACATTCTCCTCAGCCCACTCGGCTACCGACGTACGTCTTCCTAAAGGAGTGGTTAATATATTTCTTTACATATTAAATAACAGATATGGTATATATAGAGGAACATGAGCGTTGGTATTAAGGTATATATAGAGGAACATCTTATGTGTGATCACCGCTTAAACTCACAAAAAGCATAAGAATTCATGTGAAGGGTGTACAGTTTTTATATCCTCTGCTTAAAATAAAATAAGTAATGATCAATATCCTAAATTGGATAAGAACCTTACTATCTCGGCCGAAGTATGCTCAATCATGACGAATTTGAAGACCTGATTGCCAGAGCAGGTATATCCTGACACTGTTAACATCCAGGATAAGCCTATGGAAGGGTTGTGCGAGACCTTTAAAAACGACTATTCCACCACTATTAATTACGGGTTACAGAAGTCATTTAAATGTGTGGATATTATATACAAATCGATAGACTCAATCGTAAATACAGATGACTGCGCAGAGGACAAAATAGCCTGTAGAATTTTAAAACAATATTAAGTCACTGGGTCTCCAAATCTGTAAACTCATCCCGAGAGTCGGTGCTACAGTGATGTTGCTGCAGAAACTCTACCAAATAAAACTTTTTAATGGAATTAGGCTGAAAATTCGCTAGAAACTTCGGATCTCGCAGTGATGTCCAGATCTCAATTTTGACCGGATGTTTTCTCTCCCTCTCTCTCTCCTTCTCTTTCTCTCTTGATGAGTTTAGTTTACAAGATTGCTTCCTGCTTTGCGGTTACTATGTGAGCGGACTCACACCTAGAAACCGTTCATAATTTGAGTTAATCACTGATTTAATTCGAAATCTGAATTTCTTACAACCCTAATATGGATGATACGGTGATTGTATTATTACTTTTTTTTATATTTGGAATATTATTTTTTTAACTTGAGGATACGTTGTTTGTTTTATATTATATATTCTATATTAAACTTTGTCAGAATAACGATATGGTTTACTTATAAATACTATTTAAAAAATTAAAAAATTTTCAAAACTCGACAAATTACAAAAATTTAGCTTGGCACTTTATATACAACTTCAATTTCTCGCTGGGCACTAAAAGGGTTAATTAACATTTTTCATCCGTCGTGTAAGACTATAGAATGGTCTTCTGGTTTCATAATTGCAATACTACATTATTTTTGGGACTTTTTTTGTTTTTTTTCTCTTGTTTTTTATTAATAGTAGTCTGCATGCGCAGTCTTGTATTTGTCCCTTTTGTTTTCAATTCAATTTCGTATTGAATATACACAAAAATTTTCTTCTAAAAATCAGTTGTAACTATATAAATTTCTTAAAAACCTGGCATAAATGTAATTACCAAATATTTCTGTCATTATAGAATTAGAATGAATATTGTAATAGGATACACATCATTGACTGTTAAACCACCGTATAGTAGGTTAGATAGGTAAATATTAATGATAAAAACTAATCCTTTATTTTGTAAAAATATAAAAGTTACAGCTTTAAACTTATCTTCATTATGGCAGTAAAAACACAGTTATAATGGCCATTTCCTTAGATAATTGTTTCGTACGAATACAAGTGTGGCACACTGTACATAAATCTATTAAATGAGTTATATATATGTCATGGGTCTAAAAAAATAGAAAATATAGGGAAATTTAAAAAAAAAGAAGGAAGTGGGAGATGATTTGGAATTTTCTTGAAAATCCGTTTTTTACGAAATTTATCCGATAAGGCAAATATTGAACTATTGAAATCGCATTTGACAGTGAGAAGTTCTCAATATTCCTTCTGTTTGTTTTAATACTCCCCTATTTACCGTGTATTCTGGCATGATAAAGAGAATCATTAAATATTCAAAGCAAGAAAGTAAATTGTAAACGATACACCTTATGTGCAAAATTCTTTTATTGTTTGGACTTTACATTCTGTGATGCTATCTGTTCTAGCAAGAGTTAATATCTTACTAAATCCATTCCCGATGAGTTATTCAACCATCGATATAAAATGTGATAGAAACAGAAGGCAAAAAAAGAAAGCAAGGTTTCCTTATCGATTTATTATACCTTTATTTAGCACCCAAGTTTTTTTTTTTTTGAAGAAATCTATTAAGCTTCCTCCTCTGTTATTTCAAAAGATACTAATTCCTTTATTTACGTGAAATATATTTTCGATAATCTGACAGGTGTTTTGTTATTTAACTGGCAAACTTAAAGAACACCACTCTGGGAAAGACAGTTAATAATTATGAGCAATAAAATATAAATTTTTTGTTACACATAATTCAAAGGAAACCGCCAAACAGGTGACATCATTCTTACTTTGATAAAGAAGTAGCAGACTTCTAGACGCTGCTGGGGTAACAATTCTGTGAAGGTGACAGACATTTATTACACGATCCATTTTTGTTTATTGTAACCATTTGATGCTAATTAATGATAATCCCAGTTATGTGATTACGAAAATTTAATACGTAAAGATAAAATTAGTTGTAAATTACGTTTGATATAATAACTGATACCCGCCCACATCGCACTTTTCTAACTTTTCGATAAACCGGAACACGAATGTTCTTGGCGTGTGCAAACACTTGAATACATTAACACATATTATTGTCATGAAACGTTAAATTTGCATACGAGCTTTTAGCATAATTTCTTAATTAAATCATTTTTGGGAAGATCGTTTTTAGATAATGTTTAAGAACCCGTCTAGATTCCAAAATTTTTTAAGATAGCAATTCTTTCGTCCGACTTCCGTTTTCTTAATGGAGCTAAAGATTCCCATGGTTGTTGATGTAAGAAAGCCAGTCTTTCATAAAGTTGTTTAGGACAAATCGTTGACAAGGAAGAATATCTGCATAAACGCTTACAATCTTAATATACTTTTATATTCGCTTTGTAATAGATTTGCTTGCTGAAATTAGTAGTATGTAATTATTTTCGAATTTATAGTTATAATTAGTTAGGAAAATCTAAACCTGAAAGTCTTCCCTAAATATTTCATATAACTTTCATTAACGCCGTGAATTTAAAATCTGCAGCTCTTTCTTAACACTGGTGCCAATAAAATTTTTTACCTTACTTTTGTTTAAACGGGGTACGAATATGTTAGTGCCTTGAATGCAGACCAATTGTTATCTACCTGATATGACAAAATCCCAGAAATAGGTGTTCTCTAGAGACCGATTCTATGTTAGTGCCCTTTTAAGGAGCTGTGTCCGTTAAGAATTGAGGACAGCATTTGTAAGAATTTCTTATTCAGTTTTGATATTTGGCAGGCATTGGTTTGTCCCAATGATTGATTGATGTACTCCCAAGTACACATTTTAAAGGATAACCTCATGTGAGAAGGTGAGGGGTCAGAAACTTCACCTTCTCGAGCTCGTCTGTCTTTTTATTACCCTGCCACTTTGACCTGGCAACAATTTAATTAGGAGTATTATATTAGCTGAGAGGTGACGAAGGATTTCCTAAGAAATTTAATAGCCACCTGGTTATTCGTTCAGATTGCGATTTCAAGTCCCTGAATGTTCAGGTTTCGAAGGTATCTGTCCGTGTCTAGTATGACTTTGACCTCCACCTGAAAAACCGTCTTATATATTTCAAGGCAAATGGTAATATATATTCCCAGGTCCTCAGAGAGGATGCTCGTCCTAAAGTTATCTTAAGCATAGAGAAATCATCATCTAGAGGTGGAAGTTCAGTACAGTTGATTGCAGTGAGCTTTCAAAGCTCCCTAAGGGTCGAGATAAGAAGAGAACGCTCTTGAATCAATGCTAAAATTCTTCAACAAGAGGTATTAAGATTATATTAGGGGTACCCAAAACAAATGCTTTTTGATTGCTTTCAAGTATGGAAGTGGATCTCTATGTAGCTGATGATTTTTCTATGTCTTAAGTTTTAAATCCGTCTGTGTAGAAGATTAAATGCTTCAAGGGAGGTATTAAAGCGTGAGATTCCCAACCCTACCTTGGTTGAGTCGAGCTTAGAGTCTGAGGTAATCACCACCTTCAGTAGGTGTTCGTTGTCTAAATCAAAACCAGGTACTACAGGCCGTCGATATTAATACATTTTTTACGTGAATTTCTACAAGAATGGGATGAAGCATAATATCTAGAGCCTGTGTATGTATAATGGAGCTGAGCGCTCCCGATATGGCAATTAAGCAATCTTTGGCTTTCTCTAAGATTTTATGGTTGCATAAGATGGATTTCTACCACACGCAGCACCATTGGTAATGTTGGGTCGAATGATACAGGTGTGTAACCAGACTATCATCTGTAATTTGAGTCCCTAATTTTTACCATTGACGATTCGGTAAGTCGATAAGGACTTTAATTCTCACACTTTCCTCCTAGTGTGGTTTCCAGTTTAGCTTCTTATCCAGAATAACTCCTAGAAATTTCACCTTCTCGTGTAGTTCCAACTGAATGAAGTTAACAGAAGGTAATAGGAAGAGTCTTCATTTTCGTAATGAAAGGGCAAAGTTATATTTTTCAAGGGTTAATGGTGAGACCGCTTCTGTTCGATCAATTAATAATCAGTATGGAGGATGACACCAAATTCAACTGCAATTTGAATGCTATTTTATTTAACGGTTGCAGTTGTAGTAGCATCGAAGCAGTTTGAGACGTGTTCCTCTATTAGAATCTTTAAAAATTGCGCAATCGAGTTAGCGCACTCTTATCAAGCAGTAGTTCAGATTTAATGGATATTTTTGAAAAGGGACTTTCCCGGCCTCCATAGAAGTATCGACCTTCTGCTCACAACAAAATTTCCAAGATTGTCTTTTGGAGCTATACAGAGAGCGAAGATCAGCTAAATGTGCATCCCTTGTTATGATCGCGAGGCGAGATCGGTTGCTCCAACTGTGCGCCTTTCTCATTAGATAAGTAGGTTGAAATGAAGAGCACTCCGAAATGCCTCACACTCAGTCCTTTATTATATACATAAAAAAATATTATTATATACATAAAAATATATTATACACATAAAAAAAATTTTCTGAAATTCCATTGTTGCCGGTCTCCAAGTACCACGTCGAAATACCCTTCGAAGTCAACTTTATTGGGAGTATATCGAATATTGTGGTCACCCAAGTCTCTTAGTTTAAATGACCTACTTCTTTGCAATCTGATAGTACTTGCTAGGAGTAGCTGTGTATGTGACCATTGGTCTGATTTAGGCAATGTACAGCCAACACACTATCTATGGTTTACCGAAGTTCTGACATATGTTCAGAGTTCGTGACTTATCCAGACCTTTTTAGGATTATTCCCAAGTACTTGACTTTATTCGAAAAATTTATGGTTGAGTTATTGCGAAGTGGAGTGGTTAATGATAGCTTTGTCCTTCTCGTAAAAGGTACAATTACAATTTTGCCGAGATTAATACTCAGTCGTTTCTGTAGGCGCCAGTTGCGAATTATGGAGAGGGCATTTTACATGAAGTTAAAGATAATCGGATCATACTTGGCCCGTATTGTGACCACAAGGTTACAACTTAGTTTTGTACGTTGAAGTCTGAGTTAGTCAGTTTTTTACGATCGAACCTAGGATTCGGGATAAAGCTTTTCCTTGTAGACAGCCTTTAACCATAAGGAAGGAGTTACATTCCTGCTTTTAAGCACGGAGTTAATCCATTTAACCGTGCCTTTTGGATTGGACATGAAAATATCTCTCTATGCAGATGTGTCCAAAACTTTCTCCATACTTTTAAGACAAAAGGAGGCTAGACCAGTGAGTTGGTAAGATTTCGCCAGGGTGCTACGCTTTATCCCTTGGGTATAAAGACTACCCTAACGTTTCTCTAAATTACGAATGTATATCCTTAAGGGCATTTTAATTAGAGGTGGAAGCAATCCATCTATGTCTTGTTTTGGTAAGGAGCAGATGCTGAGGTCACCAACCCGGGAGATGCTGAGGGTATTTATCCCCTACCTTCGAACATATTCGCTACTATTTTTCCTTGATGAAAGCATGGAGTGGTAATAGGAAGAGTAAGGTGCGAATTCTAAGTAAACTTGTTGACTAAGATTATTTAGGATTTTGTTGGAAATGCAGAGTACTTAAGCTTCACATATGGTTTGTGTTCAGGAGGCCGGTAGCCTCTAGTTGTAGATTAATTATTTAACCCATTAGTCGTGGTATTCTTACTTTTACAACGTTCTTTAATCATCTCACCACGATCTTCTCGACTACATTTCTGATTAAATTAAAAGCGGTATTGTCGACGGTATCTTGAATATCCATAACTGAAAGAAATGCGATTTGTATGAAGCCTCCATGGATAGTCTCTTTCCATATCATAACATATCCTGGCATTTATAATACAAAATCCACAGGTCAATATATTTTTAGGCCGTTTAAAAATATAAATAAAAGTATCTTCTTTGAGCAAACAAACCAACTTAAAGTAACTTAAATTAGGAAAAATTTTTTTATAGAGGAGAAATAATAAATAATTGTTGACTAGTGTAATTAAGCAGTGGAAGTTTTCATTAATTTGCATTGTATACAAAAATGTATTAGAAATTACTTCACAAAACTTGTAATTTTTTGGTTCTTTACAAAACATCAACAATAAATTTGACTACTGCATGACAGCTTGACTCCATCACCACTGCGTATTATCAAGCAAATTCTTCAAAGGTACAATCAGGTTTGATTAATTACCAGAAAATGTCTATAGCCCATTGAAGTGAATAATTTATTCATGATCTTTCGGTGTAGTTTCATTTGTGGTGCCGCATCTTTTGATGTGTAGGATGCTTTACAAAAATATGAATATTTGATGAAGCAATTTGGAACAATAGTGGATGGTTTGATGAGAGAGCCACCGAAAAACGGTAACTGATTGATTTGTGTCCAGAAATCTATGAAGTGATGAGTGTAAATGTGCTCTAAACACATTAAACGTTCAGTTTCCGTCAAATAATCAACTGGAAAACCTTCAAAAGTCGGCAATTTGCAAATTTATATGACTTACTTCTGTTTGTTGCGTTCATTTTTACAGCGTAATCGAGTAGTATAAATATTGAAGAAACCTCAGAGAAATATCATTCGCAAAGTTCTTGTAATCCTGTGAAGTATCCAAAATAAAATTATCCAAAATGGTTAGTATTGAGTTGTGTTGGATTTGTATTTGAAGGATTTAAGTCATCTTCCATTTCAGAAATTCGCAATAGTTGCTTTGGCTTTGATTGTTGTTGTCGTTGCTGACGTATCTGAGTTAGGTGCACCTTCAAGTGATTATTTACCACCTGTTGCTGATATTGGAGCACCAATTCAGGCTCCAACACAGGAATATTTACCACCTACTGGTGAGGCAGCACCAGTAGAAGCCGAACCAGCTCACACACTTTCTGATGATGGATACCGATACAAGAAAGTTAGGAGGATCAGATACAGATTCCGTCATTAAGCCATTTGTACCTTGAGACCAAAACTGTACATAGAAAAAGCGGATAAATAAAAATTATGTAACTTAATGCACTTTTGTACTACCCTAAATAGTAGTAATAGATGTCTACTTATTCGGAACCATACCACCACGTAATGGTATTACTTCTAACGCTTAAAATGTTAATACTGTGATGCCGAATGGCTCCCTATCATCTTTTACTCTCTTTCTATTTTTTATTAATGACTTGCTACGTCTCACCTACGATCCAGTTCACAGTTTTGCAGACAACAGCACCCTTATTTCGTGTGCGAATCAATGACGACATTAATAAAAATATCACCCAGAATAGTACAAATCGTATCAAGTTTAATTAATTCAAAACTCAAAGCTACCTGATCTATCTTTAGCAAGTTCCAGATCCTTCCCCACCTCTCTTTGTCATTAGGGTCTTGTAGATCAATCTCTAGATGCAAAATTCGCACGCTACGCCGTTTTCATTCTTTCGTTTTTGTGATAATATTTACCAGATACCTAAGAAAGGATTAAAATTTAATTTCTTTGCCTATACCATTGATTTCTACTTCATTTGGGTCATCCCTAACATATAAGATATTGACACTATATGCTCCAAATTTATTTGTAAAATTTTACCCAATTTCTCTTTTCCTGAAATCTTTTCTACAGGTGGCTCTGAAGACGTAACATACATGATTCAAACGATTTTTTAATAGCCGTCCAACAGATAGACATTGACCGACATTGAGCTTGTTAGTGAAACCTTTGAATTTTTGATGGAGTAGGATTTAGCATATGCTTCTGAGATCTGCTCTAACACGCATTAAATTCAAAACCGAATCCATTATATTTCGTCATACTTTTCGACTCCTGACTGAGAACAATTTATCGTCCCTTTATCTAGAAATTTCAGTAACCTTCTTCTATGGCGCACAGTAGATTCCCATCTGATTGCTCGTAAAATTACTTTTTCTTTGCATTATAACCTGTTCTCATATTTTGTCCACCCGCCCACACCGGTGGTCAAGTGGTCTGAGGTGAACTTATACAGATTTGCTCCTCTGTTGGGGTGGGCTCAAATCCCGTACAGGACACGGCATTTATCTGGGTACCAGTGGTTGAGGCAATTCTACTGACAAGAATTGTACTTATGAAACCACTGGGATATTGCACAGCAATAATTTCATGCCAAAAATTGTGGCTCACTTACAACATTTATCAGGTTAAAATTTCCCAATCTTCCCTTCCATGATTTCCTTTCGCCTAAGCTATGCTATGCGCATCACAGTGTTGGTCCCCTGGGCTTAGGCAATACCTTAAAAACATTCACCACTAATATCTTTCGTTAGAGAGTGTACTGATATACTGGACAACCCTAACCTTCCTAATTTTGTTAAAACTTCCCACCGCTGTACGAATTCTGTTATACTAGACTATCGTTGATGTAACTCAATGCTATATAATCCCTCTTGACTCTCTAGCAACCAGAGCTAAAAAATAAAGGAGTAAATATTGGGAAGGCAGTAAATAGCTGACCTTGTGTTCTAATTCCGATTATTTGGAAACTTGGAATATCATGCGATCTCTGCATTTTATTTTATTGATATATTCCTAGCCATATGAACAGTTTTTTATTATACGCTTCTCTTAATTGAAAATCTCACAGAAAATTAAATTGTTAATGATATAATTAGTCTCAGTGAAAAGAGTTTATTAGGGAAAGCATCGTGTGACCAGGTTATTGTAGATCTTTGCGGGGAGGCTCTGTTACTTGTAGAAAAAAAAAATCAAATAAAATACATAAAATACAACATAAGGAAATGATATCTTCAGCGTGTAGGGATTGATAAAAAGTCTGAAGTATCACCTTTAAGAATGACTGAGTCTTTTATTCGGGGGCAAATTTCCCCTATTGAAAAAGGTTTCTAAAGCCTAGTTCAAGAAATAGGCCCCTGTTATGTAGAATTTGAACCGCTAAAATGACTAGATAGGTTCTAGATAAAAGGGCACACCCCCAAACCTCCTTAATTTTATTTTTTCATCGGTGTCGGGTTTGAATACTTTTGCTGTGAAAGCCATTTTTTAGTAATTACACTCTTCGGCATCCTCTCTAACTAGAAAATCTACTGTTTGCCAATAACTAAAATTACCACTGGTTTTTTTACGATGAAATTTATAATTTTTATAAACCTGGAAATTGCGATTTGGTGCACCAAAATAACGCTTATTGTTTTTGAGAGATCGATAGATAACGAAACGCACGGTGGTGCCTGTATCATTCTTCGTAAGCGTTATGAATACCTTTCTGAGGTGGCTTTGCTTTAATCTGTGTAGTATTCACAGAACACATTCCCCGTCGCTTTAATATCTTCTATGCAGTATCGGAATTGATTGTCAACTGCTTCAAATGGTAGTTCACCTCAATCTCGTTGAGGGAGGGTAACGAACTCATCCTCTGTTGCGAATAGGTAATAAAAATCTTCGTTTGTCTTAGACCTGGGTGATTATTCCAGTATTATTCTTCAATATCAGTCTACAGATGAATTTTTGGGACTAAATAGAAGAGGACTCAAGACAGAACCTGAAGGGACACCGCAACTGGGAATCAGCGAGGAAGAAAATAAGTCCCTTACCTTAGAATAGTGCCAATATAGCTTTTATTCACCACCAGCTTTTGAATATTGCTATTGACTCCGCGGAACTCCCAGGTTGAATGCCCTTAGGGCTGATGGCCACTACTTGAGAAGTGTCCCTCTTCTGCATACTGACTTCTCTAGGACTAACTACGGTAAACTTATTAACCGCATGTTTATGGAAGTTAACCGCGTTTGATCTGGATGCACTTAAGAACCATCTTCGTATGGTTTTGTGATTCTTTGACGAAGTGTTTACATTAAACTCTTCTGGCTTATCTTTTTGTTTCTTTGTTGGTTTGATCCACCTCATCTATATCAAGCACAGTGGAATAGCAGCTTTTGTCAGTAAATTTCATAATCTGCTTATTTCTCTAAAAATTCACTGACGGTGACGATTTC
>QYTT01089835.1:0-16833 GCA_006980735.1 Dasypogon diadema
TTTTTAACACGTTTCCTTGTCCACTCTGTAAATGCTTCTATAGGGTATATACGTATATACCTAATTATATTCTACTTGTCACGTTTAGTAATTTTCTTCGAAATTGAGAAAAACATTAAGAAAAACTCCACTGCAATTTTTTTTACAACAATTGTAGCTTCGTATCCACTACGAATTTCATCACACACTGTTTTTTGCAGATATGCAGACTTTTCATAAAGAAAATTGGAAAATTTATTTCACAAAAGTGCAAGTCCTCTAAACTAATAGCTCATTGAATTATTTTACTATTTTACTATTTTTTAAAATTTACGAAATTTCTTCTTTCTAGCGTTTAAATTTCACTTTTAGTTCCATTCAGATAGTGTTTTTCCATCAAACGTTACCTACAGCTTGCTAAAAATGAGGTAACGAGTTGTAGAGAGAATAGCAATGGCGTCAACTATATTGATTTATTCAAAAATATCAATATTTACTTTTATTGATTCCCACATTACTTGTACCCGTTTACCAAACTTGATGACCTCCTATTTTAACATCGTAATTTATTTAAAATTACTATATTTTTTACGCCACGTTCACAAACCGTATTTACATTTAAATTACTCAGGAAATCGGTCACAGAGATATGATTGCCGCTATCAATGATATTATGTCAGCCACCATATGTGCGTGACTCATGGAGGAATATTTATAAAACGCTGAGTTTATTCAAATGCATATGCCATTTGGGTCAATATTTTCACATTCAAAACAAACAAAATTGTGAATTTATTTATATTATTTTGATTTATTCCAGCATTTAATTAGAAATTCCTGCATTTGATTATAAATTGATTTTAAATATAAGTTAAATTTTGGTCCTTCGAGCCGGATTCTGACTAATATGGTAATGTTATCTAATTTACACTTCCTACCCTCTCTTTCTTGCATTTATTTTCTTTACGTTTTCTTTATTGATTTTAAAGTTTTCTAAAGTGAGTTGATTCACATATCTCAATACAATCAATCAATTTATTTTTTTGAGTTATGTTGCCAGAGCTACTGCAAAAAGATTTCCATATCTTCTATGGGATTTCCAAGTCAGCATTAAAAAAGGGAATTTTTTTTAATATCCTTTACAAGTTGAAGACAATGAAAAAATTAATGTAAGGAAAGGATCAATATTTTCTGAATAAAATCTCGAATAAATCAAACTGTCGAAAATAAAAATGTGCTGATTAAGTAAACAGTAGTAAGAGATGGATTTTTTAATCTTTTAGTTTTTCTGGAAGTTAATTAAAATATAACTGAAGTAGGAAAGTGTCAGTTATTGAATCTTGTAGAACACCACAACTGAGAGGCATGAATGACGAAATGGTATAACATACCTTAAAAGAGTGTCTGCAAATGCTCAGAAAATTGATAATAATACTGAGCAAAATATCGTTGTGGTTTTAGATGTAGCCTCATATGATTATGGTCTTACTTAGGGTGGCCTTACTAATATTCAATAGGACAAATACTGTCAGATGGCTATTATCAGATGGATGCGTAATGCCGAATATGATTTGTAGTAACTTTAACAAGTTGATAGGCCTGAAATCTGGAGTTTTAGGAATTGACTTTCACGACTTAAGCTAACTAAAAGTAATTAGGGCAACATTTAATGCATGTGTCTGTCCTGTCTACTGCTGATGTCACTTTATATTAATAAACGCATCTAAACGTGAAATCATTACCACTACCCTGAAAATTCTGTTAAGAATTTCTGGGTCGAGGTTACACTGATCTACAATGATTCGGAATGTTTTGATTCCCTGAGGCCATCAGCCCTCAATTCCGGGTACATCTGGGTTATAAGGTAGATGTTAGGTTTGTTTAAAGCCCTATTTTGCTACAGTAGCAGCATACAAGAGTGATCCAGGAGGCGGGAGTGATCCAAAAATATGCTTCCATGTAGTATTGTTTCATTTCTCCTCTGAGCTTCACTCGTGGTCCTTTCGTATCGCATTTTCGGCTTCTCACATGAAACCAATTGAATCTCCCTCATTTTAGCGAGTATTTTATGGACACCTAAATGTCCACCGTTCATTCATTCATGTGTACGTACAAGTACACCATATTCCACACAATGAGAATTCCACTACGTCCTGTAACTTTTGTTCTGTCTACAACATCTTTCCGGGTGGGTTTTTCTAAATCGCCCATCTTGCGACAAAATACATTTAACCATCAACACCTTTTCTTTGAAATGATCAAACTTTAGATTTAATGGATGTCAACAGAGCTCATAGACGCATTCGGGATTAGTTTATAGGCTTTCTGGTACTTTTTCTCGAAGTCGTCGCCCTATCTTCCCACAGTGTCTGCTTAATTCCACTTCAATTACTTCTTTCAATCGGCCTTGGTCGCCAGCCACTGTGGTTTATATTTAAAAAGTGGTTTATTATAAAAAAAAAAGAAGTTAAAGAAAGTAGTCAAATTTTCGGCATGATCTTATCATACTTTTGCTGGTTTTTACTTTCTAGCACAAGCACAACAAAAATACTTTCACAGTTTGATGTCTTTTGTTTATTCTTATAATTTGCACATGACTTGTTTAATATTTTCTGCCTATGGAGTGAAGTACTTTTTTTTCTAAATCAATGTTTTGATGACCATTTTTATTAGAACCTTTCCCTCTCTTGAATGAACCTTCTGTTGCTAAATTGAACAACGGCTCGCTTAACTGTTGCATAAGTTGCTTGTGCATTCGCTGCTATTGCTTTGTATGTAAGGTTTTAATCATTTAAGTAAATTTGCACAATTTTTATGTTGATGGCATTATAAAAACAATTGCTTTAATTGTAATTATTATTAGCAATTATTTCAGACTCTACTGAGCAATGACACTAACAATTGACAGCAGACAAATGAACTGGACGTTTTGCAATTTTTAAGTGTTATCATTTTGAAAGATTACAGAAAATAATGCTATCCAAATAATAAAAAAATTTGTACTGGTCTTAACTTATGCATTCTTTTTTCTTCGCACCTTTTTGCCAGTAATTTATACAGGAATGTTACGTAATTGGACTGCCAAGGACATTGAACAATTCCATTGTTAGAAAAAAGTGTATATCAGAAAACTTACCTGAAGCATTTCTGTGTTGCAGTAATCTTCTCCCAGTTGTCTGCTCACATTCATCTTCTCATTGGAACTTTCGAACGTGACAATCACCTAATTAACGGCATTACAATAGAAACTTTGACCTACAATTGAAGTACGCCACTGGCTATTTGAAACGAGCCCAAACAAACATTCCACTAGAAATGCTTACTTAGGAGAAACAATAATTTCCCTGTGGTTATCTGATCTGGCTTGCTCCTCCACGCTCCACCCCCTTCAATTTATATTTGACACAGTTACGCGCAGAAGGAAATTATTTTTTACCAGGTCTGAGGTCAATTTAAACATCTGCATCTGCAGTGACACAGCACAGGCACAGTGCCATTTCTCCACGAACAGAACTTTGCTCGGCGGTTGGTTGGTGCAAGCAAATCAAACTTTTGTACCTTGGGCTTGGGTAACGAAACGAAACGATTAACTACTAAAAAACCATATAAAAGAGAATTGCGCAACAAATGTCAGGCACGATGATGTCATTCTCAAACCTCCGCGCAACGCTCTGCCCGCCGCTGTATGTTCGACCACACCACCAGCAACAGCAAGAGCAGCTCAAATGAAATTCTTACTCCATGAGAACATAAAAACTTTTAAATCAGCTTTCCCGTATGTAGTTTTCGTTTTGTGTAGAGAACACGGAGAATATTCCCTCTGACTCAATTGGAGGAACAACAACAAAGCGATTTATCAATTCCAACTATGGGACTATGGTGAAAAAGTACTTTCAAATCGATTACAATTCCAGGGTTCATTGCAAAGTCTCGAAAAGCAGAGCCTGGAAGAAGGGAATGAAATTCGCGACGAGTGAATTAAAGTTGGAAGTCTAAAATGAGCTTTTTTCAAGGTGGGGTCATGGGGAACTGGACCGAGTGTCCAAAGTGAGTATCGATCTTGGAGAGTTCTCTATTTTTTTTCTTGTGACCAAGAAACTTTTTTAACTCTCGGCTAAGTTGCCTAGTTTATTGCGAATCCAAAGGAAATTCACCGGGTTTATCCCGAATATTTTTGGGATTACGTTGTTTAGGTGAATTCTTGGGGAAGCAAAAAACAAAAGCCCTCCCCTGAGCTTTTCCAGGGGTGATATGCGCACACGTGCTCTACGGCCGAGTAATAAGCGTGCATCGCGCCATTTCTTGCCCCTTTTTAGAATTTTCCCGCGCAATGGAAAAGGACAACTCAAGCCCATCGGGCAGAATCACGTGAATAGGGAAAATCGTCTCTTTCCCATTAGAATTGTTGATGGTGAGAGAGGGATAGATTGTGCGCAATTAACGGTTTTATATTGTTATCTCACGTATTGATAATTTCTCTGCTTTGTTCTTCCACGTAGAGAAATGAACAAGGGGAGCAGTGAATCGCCTGGTGTGTGCTTTAGCTTTTGCTTCGGTTCCCCTCTCAACTTGAGCTTTTGCAGCTCTTGGCGGATTCTACGGGCGATTATTTTAGTTTCTGGGTTCATTCGCTTTTGACTGCTTGTGGTGCTTGGTCGAGCTTCGGGTTCGTGTGGTGTTGTAATTGTCCCCCTCCCTCCAAGTGTGAAGTGTGGAAATGGAAAAGGCTTGCAGAACAAAAGTGAGTGAGTGTGCAACTGTATCGGGTTCTTTCCACTTTTTTCTGTTCTTTTATTCACAAAGAATTTAAACTTGAACGACTTGCGGAAATTTGTGAAACAGTCTGAATCGGGGCGTCGGTGGCGAACACTCGTTGACGCGAAATTAAACGTGTTAAAACGATTGGCGACGGGACTTTTTGCTCGAATCGCACATTGGACCTGGGCCGTTTCGTAAATTCCTGAACAGAGCTCTCTGTGTTCATGGAAAATTCCAATAAAAAGTAATTTGATTACGCAACTTCATCCCCTCCCACCTACGACTTGATTTTCTTGAAACTAGTTTTGTTCGCGCGACCTAATTTCCCACTTCCGCATGATGAATGTGTGTACACATGTTACGGTAGTGTGTGTAATTGTTCAACTATCCGCCATTTTGAATTTTTTTTTTTTTTTCCTTCGTTCACTTTCCTAGAAGTACTGGGCAGAGAGAAGTTGGCATTATCACAGTGTGCTTTTTCGGTAATTTTAAGTAGATCAAATAAAATTCATTTCAGACGGGCGAATTGTGTGGAAACTCGTCGATTAAGTCGGGCTTCAATTGCGAGGTTCAGCGCCTTTTTATAGTTGCGAAAATCTGGGAAAATACTGTTCTGTGCCAGATGACATCATTTCGGACACGTAAGATACGGTTATGTATATATAGGTGTTTGCGTGTGAGTAGTGTATTTTAGTGAATATATATATATATATAAGTTGGTTTTTTTTTTTTTATCACGAACATATTGTTTTTTTTTTTTATATTACTATTCACTGCAAGTTTATGTGGGAGTGAGATAGAGGCTTACTGTTCTCATTAATCTAGTCAGTCTTTTTCTCTCTCCTATAGAAATTGCAGATGTGCAACTGAAACAAAATACATTGTAAGAAAAAAGTACATGGCACTTCCAAGGCCTTTTCTAATTCCAATAGAAGGGAGCGCGCATGTGTTCATGTGATTTTGCCTCGATCACTTTTTCCGTCAAAATTTCTTTTTTTCAGCCTCCTGATTTGCATTTTAACAGAATTTTCGCATTGAGAGAAGCAGTGAATGCCAGAATGTTGCTAGCTTGTATGGGATTTTTTCGCACCGTCTGAAGGATTGTGCCCAATTCCCTGGCGCCGTGGAAAAGTCCCAAAATTTTTAGTCAAGCTGTGACAGTTCTGCGAATTACTGCTGAGTGGAAATCATCGAATAGTTCCAGGCAGGGACTTGCGTGTGCTTTCCAGCGAACGAAATGTTAATTTTTTCGTATAGTTCTGAAGTTGGATGTGTTTGTGGCACGTGTTGGAAATTCTTGGAATAAATGCGCACTTGGCTGCAGGAGTGTGTGCGCGCTTTGCTGCTCAGCGCTCAGGACCGTTGGACATGGCACACATCACACAAGGATGAAACTACGCGTGTAAGTACAGCCGAAGGCGTGTTTGAGGTGAAGTCAGCCAGAGACACTCCGCTCGATAAGTAGGGGACTGGTGGTATTACACTAACACAGTGCAGGATGTGTATCTAGGACAAGGTTCGAAAGCGAAAGTGATACATACGTTTTGGGTCTATTAAGTCTATTATCTTTTATGTAATACATAAAAGTGGTTGGCTGGAATGTGCTCGCTAGATTAATGCCAATGAGGAGGAGGAGGTGGCGGCTGATCGCGGAGTGGGCTGGTTGCAACACTTTGTGTGCCCTGCTTAAAAAAAAGAATTGCCGCCAGGATGTGGGAAACAGGCATATTTCTCTCCGGGGGGAGGTGTGTGTTTGCCATCTTGCCTACTGTGTAGAGTGTGTAGCTGGCCTAGGACTAGGAGGCGGATTTTGAAGTGGTTGCTTGGTCAGGGATAATCCTGCACGACGCTAGGAAGGGTAGTTTGTAGTTTTGAGTATTTTATTTCCGACGAGCTGGCACTGATTAATGCACGCGTTACTACTGGGTTATACAGAAGTTAGAAGTTGGGCCAAGTGATGAAAAACAGGAGTTGGCCGCGAAGGAAATGGCCTCCGAAGTCCACGCGTGGCTTGATGACGAAGGTTAACGATGGAATGAAAATTTGATGGCGAATGGCGAGTAGGTTTTCCAGTCGGCTAAATATCTGGCTTTATATACCACTAGGCTGTTATGTTTGTAAAACATTTCAGGGAGGGAGGGGAGATGTGAAAATGCCCGGCATTTGAAATTGTCGTGTTTTTACCTTAAATGGTTGCATTTTAGGAGAGATAATTACAAAATTCCCACGTAGCAACACGCTTCGGAGTGAAACCTTAAAAGTTGAGGTAAATTTGAGTTGATGTGCACGTGTAGCAAGAATTATAAAAATTGAGATTAACAGGATCACTACACGACTTTAGTTCTTTAGTACAATCCAGTATTTTTTTTATGCGTTGGATAAGTTCCATGGGGTAAAGGGACAAACATATAAAAGAGAACGTGTTATGGTAAGTAAAACATGTTAAAAACTGTGAAATTAAAACGAGTTTGCATTGAAATTTATTTTAACTGAGTGAAAATTTAATTTGAACCCTTTTTTTTTCTTTTATCCTTTAAAAATCAATGTAATTTCCCTTTATTTTTTAAAGGAAAAGTGAACGTTGGAGCTCAGTCAGGTCAGGTGACTTTTGTATTTGTACCAAGAATTATAATATTAAAAGTATGAAATACCGTTACGATATTTTAATCTACCGCCTGCAATTAAGGCTGGTAGTACACTATTGTATTTAGAGGACTTGAGCTATTTAATATCACTGTTAAAGTGGCGGAAGTGTCAGGTAATTGAAGATAGACATTTTGAATAAATTACAATTGTTGGATAGATAGTAATATTACACCCCTATTATGGGTTCTGTGTGGAGTTGCGTTCCACACAAAAAACAAGTTCCATCGAAATGTCAATAAATAACATGAATACCGTTGGAATCGAAATGGAGCAGCCATATGAGTAAATATTTCGAAATTTTAAAATTTTCTTGATGCAAAGTGGAAAATAATTTTTATTGGAAATAAATGGCATCTTACAATTGGATTTGGTTTTGTGCCAATGCGCCTTAATTGCTAAATTGTAAAGGTAGGTAAGTATGTACAATCTTTAATAGTCATATCAAAAGTATGGAGATGTAGTACAGGGTTGTTGTATATCAATCGAAAGGGGAAGGACTGGAGTGTAATTTTATAAAGAAAAAAAAATCCATACAAGCGGCATCATACTTTTGTTTATTTTCCTCTTGTGTGTCAGTATTAAATATATTTTCTATATAACTATGAAATTTAAATTGTAGCAACACCAATAAATATTTGCAAGTCATCACAGGACACAAGTTATATTAACCGTTATTTTTTTCGCTTTCCCTCTCACATTAATTGCATGCAGGGCGATCAAAGTATTAGCACAGTATTAATTAATTAGCAGGGCAATTATACCGAAGCCATAAAATCAAATATGTCGAAAAATAAAGAAAGTGAAAATTTTATTTATGGTTCTTATGTCGATGATATACATACTAAGAGCCTATTCCAATTCAAGTCTTCTTCTTCCTCGTCTCGTTATAACAATTAGTGACGTCAAGAAACGAGCTATTTTGTTCCAATTCGTTTGCTTTACTTGATTTTTGACATTTCGCCCATCATTTCATGCTTAATACAAAACATTAATGTAAATTATATTTTATTTTGGCTCACAGCCATTTAATTTTATTACAAATATAAAATGAAACGAAAATATGTGTGTTTTATTGCTAAAAGCTATTCATAATTTCCATGAAGTTAATCGTTGATTTGACGAAGTGTTATACAAACTAGTCAAGCTCCATGCCCAAGACATCTGACGTCTCTAACAAGACGAAGGCTGGGATTGGAATAGGCTCTAAATGAAAATTTTGGAAGTGTGAATTTTCCAGGTAGTGGTAATGAAATCATTATTCGCAAGAGACGATGAATACCGCGCATAGTAAACAGTGATAATGAGGAAAATGAACCCTTTTAATGCGGACGATACTTCATAATGAGAAGATGTAACCGGAAAAGATGGAAATCCTCGCAAGAGAAAGTTCTCTACTTTTCCAAAGGTTATGGGTCTTAAAATTCCTAAATGATATAAAAGAACCAATACAATTTTTTACGCAATATTTCATAGATGAACTAATACATAATATAATAAAAGAAACTGAAGATTATGCAAAAAATAAAATCATTATCTGCAGGATCTATTTGGAAGAAATCGATGAATGTAGGTTGAAAAGAATTTCTAGCTTTTATTGGAGTGTTCCTCAACATGGGCAGCATAATATCAGAAGCTCTAATTAGACCAGGGGCGGCCTAGTCATGTAACTTTGTTTTGACATAAATTTCGTTCATTCAAAAAAGTCAAAAGAAAAATCACCTTGGTATCATGTACTTATTCGACCAGAAATAAAGTACTGCCTCAACTTGGTCGACTGAAGTGAGGTCGAAACAAATTACATGACGACACCACTTTTAGAAGTGGTCGAAAAATTTTTGGTCGTTTTGAATTGCATGACTAGGCTCCAGATCTTCCCTCACATGTCGAATTCCTTTGGATGTATTTAAAAAATTACTCGGTAACGTTAGCCCTGCAAAAGGATATATGTAGACAGGCAGGTATTATACCAGTCACCCCACACAGTCAACAAATAAGAAGCATAAATCGTCTGCAGTAGAGAAACCAATATTTTCAAAGAGTAATGTAGTAGCATACAGGAAACGTAACACGTTACTTCTTTCATGGAAAGACAAGAATTATTTCTTTGTACTTGGGGCTCAGCAAAAATGCAGACTGTCCAAACAATACTACGAGGTGGCAGAAGCTGTGTACTGATTTTTTCTTCTATATACTTTCGTTGGAATGGTTATGCGAAGTTAAAAGTCAATTGGGTGCTTACAGTAGGAATTACAAATATCCAAACTTAATTCTCGTGGCCATTGAATTTGGAAAACCCTGAACATTTGTGTTGATAACGAAATCCCGATGACGTCTCAAAGGAGAAAAAATATGCTAGGTTACAAATTAAAGAATGGTTAGAAGAAGGAATCATAAGATTGAGTTGTTCAAATTATCCGAACCCAGTGATACTTGCTAAGAGAGTGGACGGTAGCTAACGACTTTGTGTCGAGTTCAGAAGATTAAACTGGCATATCATAAAGAACAGGTTTCCTTTGCCTTTGATGGAAGAAGTGCTTGAAGATCTTCACTGAGGTTCAATGTTTACAACACTAAATTCACGTAACAGCAGCAGAAGAGTCAAGCAAAAAGGAAGACCCTCATGAAAATACGAAGCAGCAGCTTTAATAGCGGTCAACCGTACCTAATTCGCTCCAGGATTCAAATGACACATGAAATTCCTTGGTCCCTACGAAGTCGTCGGAGTTAGGTATGATGACAGATACAACGTTAGGAAAATGGGAAGCAATGGAGGACCTAGCTGTCGTGTTCTGCAGCCAACTACATGAAAGCGTGGTTCACTCTCGATGGAGATGAAGATTCATCTAGGACGGATGAAATACAGGATGGCTATATATAGGAATAAAGAACCGAAAAAAATAGAAAAAAAATAAAAGAAATTCAAAAAATTCGTAAAAGCAAATTGATGCAGTATCATCACAGAAAATTTATCAAAAAATACTGTGGTAGTTTTTTCGAGCTAGAAACATGTCGGCATACGTGCCAAATAAACAGCATTTGCGCGAAATTTTGCTTTTGTTCTTTAATTGGAATTTCTTCAGTGCTGCTGAAAGTCATCGATTGCTATCAGAAATTTACGGTAAATATACTCCATCGATTAAAACTTGCGAATTTTGGTTTCGACGCTTTAAAGTGGCGATTTTGACACGGAAGACAAGGAACGCCCTGGCCAAGCGAAAAAGTTCGAAGATGAAGATTTGGAGACTCTACTCAGTGAAGACTCGTGTCAAACGCAAGAAGAGCTCGCAGAATCATTGGGTGCAGCACAAGCAGCAATATCCAAGCGTGATTTTAGATTTTGGGATTCATCCAAAAGCAAGGAAATTGGGTACCACATGAATTGAAGCCGAGAGATGTCGAAAGGCGATTGTGCATGTCTGAAATTCTGCTTGAGCGCCATAAAAGGAAGTCTTTTTGCACCGAACTGTTACTAGTGACGGAAACAACCCGAAGCACAGGAAATCGTATGTGAAGCCCGGCCAACCAGGAACATCAACATCAAAGCCAAATATCCATAGCGCCAAGGTAATGCTCTGTATTAGGTGGGATCAAAAGGCTGTAACAGCTGAGCTACCCAAATAGATGACTCTCCTCGTGCCGACTATAGCCTACAAAGCCATAATTTTTGCTTTCGGCAGTTAGAGCACTCGACCGGAAATCGGCAGGTCACTGGTTCGACTCCAGTTCCAGTCCCAGACGATGGCTCTTGTCACTTGCACTCTTGCACTCTGACTAGGGCCTGCACGACCCTGTATTTTCCTTTTGAATGTTACTTCTAGTGTTGAAGTTATAAAACAAAATGTTATCGTCCTTTTCTTAACGCTTGGTTTTCGATAAGACGTAGCATCTTCACGAATTGCACAAATCAAATCGACAGAAGTTTTTTAAGCCGAATATAAAATTTGATTGCGTAGCTTACATAAACTTGGCATGATCACGACTGAAGGCGACGACACACCACCTCGTGTTCAACTGATTACTGTTTGCCGCCGTTGTTTTTGAAAACAACGTTACTAAAAAACGCCGGAAGATGGCAGAGCGAAAGCAGACTGTCTTTATTGAGCAACCTACACACAGCCTTCCACACATGTTGAACTTTGTGTCCAAGACAAGATGAAATGGGCTACACCAATCAACAGAAATCTCCTGAAATCAAGTCTTCCAGGGAACTTCTACGATAGGCATTCGAGGTCCATTCTAATTTGTAAAAACAATGTTATGTTCTCATGGCTCTCATTCCTTAAATTTCCGTTGGAAATGGAAAACGAAACTTTATTTAAGTGTTAAAAAATATTTATGCTAATGACACCTATCCTTTGCTCCGTAACGAACTCTCCATAATTAAATCAGTTCCCAACTTTTGAATCAAAACTTTTTGAATTACTCTCGTAGTATGAGCAAAATGGAAATTGGTCTTGAATAATGAGAGATTTTTCTGGAGTATATCACCGAATAGCCGCGAAACTTGAAATTGGTGATGTCTCAGAAATTAAGTTTCAAACGGAAAAGTTTCCCGACAAGCAGTTTATCGTCGTAAGACAAAATAAGGTATATGGGTGGCTCTGAATCAGGATAAGATTTTGATTGTTTAGAACGTAATAATTCATTACATTGTCGCATTACGCCTTTATTATTTCGTTATTACGTTGCTTTGTTTCATTTAAAGACTTTGTTTGGGTCATATCTTTGGATCAATTTTTGATCTATTTCTACTGAACCGATTATCTTGAAACTTAGCATCAACCTCGACGACCAAACCAAACATCCATGGCTCGAAGCTCATGCTGTGTATTTGGTGGGACCAGCTCGGCGTGGTATATTATGAGCTGTTGCAACCGAGTGAAAGCATCACAGAAGACCGCTACCGAACACAACTAATGCGTTTGAGTCGAGCATTGAAGGAAAAACGGCCGCAATATGAGGAGAGACTCGACAAAGTGATTTTGTAGCATGACAATGCTCTGCCTCATGTTGCACAATCGGTTAAAACGTACTTAGAAACGCTCAAATGGGAAGTCCTACCCCACCCGCCTTATTTTCCAGACATCGCCCCTTCCGACTACCACCTGTTCCGATCGATGACGCATGGACTGGCTAAGCAGCACTTCTGTTCTTATGAGCAGGCCAAAAATTGGATCGATTCGTGGATCGCCTCAAAAGATGAGAAATTTTCTCGACGCGGAATCCATATGAGCTATGAGGACAAATGGTTCTTTTTCAAATGACACCTTAGGTCATAAAAAATTCCAAAATCGTTTAAGTCCCTTTCCCTCCCAAATGAAGCTTCACCGGGCAAAGTACCATTTTTTTATCGCAACATTACAACCTGCACCATGGCATATAGTTGTGCACCCGCTTACTTAACACCGAAAGGTAAGAAAAAGGACAATACCGAGAAGAGTTTGAAAAGAAATATGCTGCCCAATAAATTTTAATTTGTACTTCTATCTGCACCCATCAAAAAGCGTCTTGCCACAGTAAAGCATGATGGCGAATGGGGTTCAAGAAAACTACTTTGTGAACGAATCTCTCAAAATTGGAAAAAGAAACACGTCGAAATCATTGTTAAAACCTTTACTTCCGAAAGTAATGAAGCGATAAACTAAACAACACTACAACAGTACTACTGGGCGAGTTGAGGCCATAATATACAACAAATTTGATATTAATCAATGATTGAACCAAGGCATCAAAATACCAGGGCCATATATCGAGGCATACTTCAGCTTCTTCCCAACGATTTCTACGTACTGCATACAATAAATGCCATCAAGTTATAAACAAGCATTCAAGGACGTTAGGATGAAATGTCCTCTTGCCTGACGCATTTTCTTGGAGGTATAGCAAAAAAAAACACTTGACCTACTTAACCACTCTGAAAGGAATAACAGGAGAAAAGGCACCTTGTGGTAGCGCCAAGCTGTCACCCCAATAACTAAATGCTCCCAATTTTCACAAGATAAAGGCGATGCACGCCGCCCATGCCAAGGAGCGACGAGCGTTCTAATTTAGAACAAGAACTCAACGAGTGCGATATTGCGCAAAACAAATTCTCCGTTTGCTCAATACCCAAGTGTTGTTGTGTGCGTGCGCCCAGCGGTGGTTTGCCCTATCCAACGCCAGCCTTACCACCACAGACGAGTGTTGCAACCAGCAAACATATTTCGCAAAGTAGGGAAAACGAAATAAAAGTTAAGAAACCAAGAAACCCACTTTCACGGATGTTCGGTGTGTGAGTGAGAAAACCATCTTTGGCCTGAATACACGCGTATCCGCGTATCGCATACACGCTGCCCTGGCACACAGTGTGAATAGTGAATAGTCCACGGACGGTCCCCATTCTCATAGCTTGCTGCCTCATAATCGATAGCACTCGCCAGAAACTGGCACACATGCTCATTAGACAATTATGTATACTTTACACATGCAATACATAATTCAGGGCTGTGTGCGTGTGCCTGTGTGCCTCATTCAATCGTTGGAATGGAATTGCTTTTCCATTTGGGAACTGAATTTGTGCGCTTTGTTGCTATGCGGACTTTCAGGGAAAATGTCCGCTGCCTGAACTGAAAACTGAAAATACCCCCAAAACGCACAGGGTGAACATTCGCACTCTGGTTCAAAATTGGAATTACGTTTGAGGAGAAGACGATCGAGAAAACCGCCTGACTCATGTCACTTGATTGCGATTTGATGTGAGGAGTTTCGCCTCGATAACTTGACGTCGGCACACGGCACGGGGACGGGCTCCTCGGCGTGCAGTTCATCGATTGCTTGGATTTTGTCCACCGTTGCAGAGCTTCGGCAAAGCTTTGGCGGTGATTCAATTATTGTCGGATGCCCGCTGCTGTGCTGAGCAACCTGAAAGGCAACGGCGGATGATTCAGATATTCTGGGAAATTAATTTCCGTTCAACGTTAACGCTTGTCGCTACATGACGTGCGAATTTTATCTATGGTCAAGAGAGGTAAGAAGCGTTAGTGCCTTTAAATTAGTAGTTGGACTGTCTCCAAGTTATTTGGAATTTTCTGAATTATTTTTTCAGGGAATCTACACGTAATACGTAATTCAAATCGACTAATGAATCTTAGAAAGTTGGAGCAACCATCCCCGATGTGCTTTTCATTATGGAGGATTTCGTATCGTTGATGGAGGGTTGGATTGTATTAGAGGAATGCACGGCCAGTAATCACCAGTACATAACCTTCTGCGTCTGTACAGACTATGACACACTATGACTGTGGTTATTCTTGGCAGAGCCATGTGGTATGCCAATACCTTGATTAAAACCGAGGCATAATAAGTAGCCCGTTTGTTGCTACACTGAAGAAAATGTAGACCTGAGAAAAGCTTCCTCCGCTTAAGGGTGAAAACTCAAAGGGCCAAAAGAAAAGAGGAGCCCAGCTGACTCTCTACTGAACATAGATCTCCGAAGGAGACATGGCATCAATAGAAGCAAGGTCGCAAAATTGGGGGGGGGCTGGGAGAGGAGGTCAATGTCGATCCTTGGAGATTTGGTTACAAAATTGTGGTAAAAAAGCTGAAAATAGGTGCCACCAATACCCTTCTGAAAGCGGGAACGACGACGAACATCGTCAAGATGAATTTTCGCGAGCAACTGCCTTACGTAAGTGAGGTTAAGACGGTTGCGGATGAGGTGCCGCTGTTGCTGTTGCCTCTCTTCGTTACCTCACACCAAACGAGAGCATAGGCGACTTCCAGGCCAAACTTGATGGTCTGGAGGATGCGGTCCGGAACATGGGGGGCGAGTTGATAGTAGCCGGAGACTTTAATGTAAAAGCACTGGAGTGGGGGAAGGTCAGGCCTGATTCCCGGGGAGGACGGGTGATGGACTTTGTGTCCAGAGCCGGGCTGGTGGTTCTGAACACCGGCTCGACGTCCACCTTCCGGAGGCCTGGCTATAGAGGAACAATTCTGGACATCTCCCTGGCGACGGAACGCCTGGCTGCATGGGCTGGCGGGTGATCGAGGACTATACAGCCGGCGATCACCAGTACATCACGTTCCGCGTGCGCGATGTCTCGCAGGCCCGAACCCAGGGCCCACAGAGCCCGTCCAGATGGAACGTCGCCAGGATGGATGTCCGGAAGCTGTCTCTGACCCTAACACGCGTTCGGCGAACCTTGGACGGTATACCGGAGGATTTGCCACCTCTTGAGCGAGCCGAAAGGTTAGTAGACTCTACCATGAGTCTAACCCACCAGGCTTGCCGAGAGGCCGTGCCGAGGAAAGGTTACCGGCGAGCTAGACGTCCTGCTTACTGGTGGATGGATTAGATCGCGGAACTGAGGCGGAAATATCTCCGACTCAGGCGGTTAGCCCAGCGAGCTGACCGACGCGATCCCGACGCAACCCGGAAATCTGCCGAGCATAAAGAAGCGAAGAAAGAGCTTCGTCGGGCCATCAAGGCCAGCAAGCGTCGCTGCTGGAGACGGCTGGGAGAGGAGTTGAATAATGACCCCTGGGGACTGGGGTATAGGGTGGTCCTCCGGAAATTGAGGGCGTTCGCCCCGTGTGCCCCTTTGGACGGGGAGACCGCCCAGCCCATCGTGGACGCCCCGTTCCCCACCCATCCGTCGGGTTCCGGCCGCCCAGCTAACGGGCCCTCCGATGCTCCTTCGTTTACTATGGAGGAGCTCGTAGACGCCTCCCACTGCTTGCAATGTGGGAAGGCGCCAGGGCCAGACGGGCTTCCGGCGAAGGTGCTGAAGGCCACAGTTGATAGCCATCCAGAACTCTTGCTGGAAGAAGACAGCAAGGCTTGTGCTGATCGGCAAGGGCAACGGGCTAGCGGACTCTCCGTCTTCGTACAGGCCCCTGTGCATGCTGGATACCGCCGGTAACCTTCTGGAGCGACTACTAAAACCTCGCCTCCAGACGGCAGTTCAAGCCGCTGGCGACCTTTCCGAGAGGCAGTACGGCTTCCGGAAGGGGAGGTCTACGGTGGACGCTATCCAGAAGGTTGTGGAGGCGGCCAGGGGTGCGGAGTGGGGAAATCACTCTTCCCGCCCTGTATGTCTGCTGGTCACACTGGATGTGAGGAACGCCTTCAACTCGGTCAGATGGGCTGACGTGTTGGACGCGTTGGAGTGAGACTTCAGGGTACCAGAGTACCTCCTCCAAATAATGGGGGATTATCTGAAGGATCGTTCCATTACCTTTGGCACCGACAATGGCCCAAAAACGAAGGTGCTTTCGGCGGGGGCGGCCCAGGGCTCCATACTGGGTCCCAACATATGGAACTACACATATGACGGGATCCTACGTGTGGAAATGCCGGAGGGGTCTTTCCTGGTTGGGTACGCCGACGACATCGCGGCTGTAATTATCGCCAAAGATGTCGAGAAGGCCCAGTGGAGACTCAACCAGGTGATGCGTCGCTCTTCCGAT
>QYTT01089836.1:0-23148 GCA_006980735.1 Dasypogon diadema
ACTACAAACGTCAAATCTAAAGCGCTGGCAATATGTGCAATATTTGACACAAGAGTTTTGGAAAAAGTGGTCGAGGGAATATATCCACAACTTACAACAAAGAACTAAATGGAAACTACCACAACCCAATTTAAATGTCAATGTAGTTTTAATACGAGATGACAGATATCCTCCTACTAAATGGCCTATCGGAAGAATACAAGAAATTCATGTAGGAAGCGATGGAAATGTCAGAGTTGCCACAGTCAAGACTGTAAACAACACATTTGTTCGACCAATTATCAAACTATGCAAACTTCCATTTGAACAATAACGTAAATTAACTAAATTATTTTATTCAAAACTGTCCACACATTAAAATCTGCATATAAACGCAGCCGCGTCAAAACTTAATTTACACAAACGACAAATTCCATTTACTAGCATTAATTTTTTAAATATTTAAATTTATTATTTTTCTTCTTCATTTCCTTCTCCAACTTTGCGGGCGGGAGGATGTCAAGTCCCTTGATTCCTAAAAATAAATGTAATTATTTATTGCCTTAGAATTGAACGAATTCCAAAAGGTAAACAAATCAAAAAATGTAAACAAACATTATTTCATCAAAATTTACTTACCTACACAGAATCTTCCTAATGCCCGCGACTTCCTTCTTACATATTTGTGCCTGCAAACATTAAAAATCAGAAAACTACATGAGAAAATAATAAAATAACTTACCACTCTCGCCTTCATACAAATTCGAGCAGCTGTCATCTGACAGCTGTCTCACTTTTCCCTCTAAGGGAACGTTCATTAAAGACAGGTCAATACCATAGAGTACGCATACGCAATGGTGCCCCCACTCGGTCCTCATTTAACATGTACATTGCGGAACGTATAAATACTGCGATCAGAGGACCGAGTGGCATTGCGATTTGAGCAGTCGATGAAGACAGTTTTGACGTCATCATTTAGGCAGTTTTGAGCCAACATCTCAAAGGCAGTACTGAGCCAAATTTTATAGGCAGTTTTGAAGCCGGCATCATTCTTATCAGGCAGTTTTTGAAGCCGGCATTGTTTGGGAAGGATAAATAATTCCCAATTCTTCTTGAGGGGAACTGACCCCAATTATAATATAACTTCTTCTCATTCCCTTTTTCTAATTTTCTTTCTCTTTTACAGGTTAAATCGCTTCAATTTATCATTTGTTTTCATTTTCATTGGGATTTTAGTTGGATTTTTCTTTCTTCATTTCTCATTATTATCCTTTTTTTGAATTATTAGTTTTATTTTTATTATTTTCATTGTTATATTTTTTGAATTATTAATTTTGATTATTTTATCTGTTTTGAATTCTCACTGTTTAGTTTAAGCCTTTTTGTTTTCTTTTTTTGAATTAAATAAAATAAAATTGAAAATCTATATTTGTCTTGTTTATTGAACCGGCACCTTCCCCTTCTTCTTGGATAAACTCTCTCGTGAGTTTATACAGAGGGATTTGCGGCTTACTTCAAGACGATGCCGAAGAAATCTTTAAACTATGTATGTATTAAAATTTCTCATCTGTAGTGTCAGTTTAAGCGTTTTGAAATAATTGTTTACTGCACTCGTGCTATTGTTTATATCTTCGTGTAAACAAACAATAAATTCCTTTATCACGTTTGGGTGCAGAGAAGATTTGATTTACTTTTCAGTGGTTTGTTTACATAATGTTTACAATGGAAAGGCTAGTAAAATAAACCTCTTATGCTAATGATCTTGCCGTGAGTATAAACGTCAGGCACTTGTTACATCAAATGAGAACTAAGTGTGAAAAAATTGGTAATGGTGCCGGTGCGTGATTGAACATTTTTATTAGCGCCTTCAACCATGTTAGCGTTGCACAACACTTCGTGATTAATTGGTTTCCTTTAAATAAAATTTGATCTTTTTAGACAAGGATGTTTAGATTTAAGTATTTTATATTTAAAGATCTTTATTTTCGAAATTATATGCCGTCAACAGAAGACTGATGGGAGATTATTATGGGAATATTTACATGTCGGAAATGGCTCACTTTTATTGATTTGGAGAAAAATGATTGCATAATTATTTAAGGTGTTCAATTTAATAATTGGATATTGCATTTGCAAAGAACAACAATAATTAAAATAATTTCGCGTCGAGTATTTTTAGTAATTCAGCCATGTGTTCAATTACGAAGTGTTAGACAGTATTTGTCATTTGTAACATCTTGATGCCGCCACAGACCTTACGATTTTGAGCACATTTGTGCCAGTTAATAACATGTGCTCGAACATTTTCACATATGGAGTTTTCTACGTTTCCGGTGGCTCTCAATGTCTTGAGAATCATGTCACTATTGAGCTTGGTGTAAAGCTAGATTTCAAGCTTAACTTAATTTCCCATATTAGTTTTGTTGTTTCTAGGGCAAATTCCATGCTGGGTTTCATCCGGCGATTGTCTAAGGAGTTCTCCGATCTTGGGGTATCCCTAACACTATATATCTCATTCGTCCGACCGCTTCTTGAACACGCATCCCAGGTATGGAATCCTTCTTATGCAGTAAACATAGGTCCGTCCGTAGAGTCCGTCCAGCGCAGGTTCATTAGATTTGTGCTAAGGTATCTCCCATGGGACAATCCCTTGATTCTTCCACCATATCGTGAGCGACTTAAACTCCTTGGTATGGTTTCCTTGGAGGAGCGACCTAGAATTGCTGATGTGGTTTTTATACACCAGCTCTTGATTTCCCATATTGACTCTCCAATGCTCCGTGCCGGGGTGTCTTTCAGGCTTAATGATTGCAACTTGAGGAGCGTCCCGCTTCTGCATACCAACTTCTCTAGAACTAACTATGGTAAGCATGAGCCTGTTAATCGTATGTGTACAGCTGTTAACCATGTTGGGGTGCACTTTAACGTGAATGTTACTAAGCTTGTGCTGAAGGAACTGTCGTTTAACTTCTGTATAGACGTTAATACCAATGACTGTTGTGTGTCTTGCATGCTTAGGTACCTAATCGGAAGGAATACTCTTATTTATTCTTATTTATTTACTATTTATTATTGTCTTTTTGTTTTAACATTGCTAACACTTATATGTCTTGCATGCTTGTTGGGGAGCCCAATCTCAACACATTTCTTCGAATTGTATAAACGTTTACCGCGGAGATGGGCAAATATTTCTTCGCTCCTCGCTGAGAAGTGCGCCTTCTGGTCTAGAAGGGAAACTCAATATTATTATTCATTCTAAACACGCGATGAAGTTGTCTAAGTCTGTTAGATTTTATAAAAACTATTACGTTAAATATTTTATATAATTCGAGATTCATCCTCCGTCAATATTCTCCGTTTCTGTTATATACAGCACCGAGGAAAACATCTTACATTGCTCTAACACAAGGTCAAGGATCATATTGAGCAGTATAACAACAGAATGTTTTTACGTTGGAACTAAAACTCGGGCATACCCCATAATATTATGCACAGCCTTGACTAAATTTTAAGTCCCTTCAAGAAAAACAGTATTCTAACAATTTAGTCACAACTTTCCAATAAATCAAATCTCAAACTGAGTTAGCCAGATCAATATATCAGGTTACTAAACTACAGGTCTGTGCTGTACTTGTTAAGGCGTTATTGGTCCCTCATTTCTTATACGGCAGCAGTATATACATCTCTCTTGATTCTATCTGTAGAAACCGCCTACCGGTAGAAACCGCATTTAACGAGAGTGTCCGTTTTGTGTTTGGCCTTAGAAGACTCGATCATGTCTCAAGTTTTCGTAGTAGGATTTTTGGCTGTGAACTTAATACTTATTTGAATATACAGGCGTTATGCCTTATGTATAAAATTGTATATGGTCTGGCACCTAAGTATTTACTTGAATTCCTTGAGCCGCTGTCGTCCCAAAGACGTTGTAATTTCAGAATTCCTGTTCACCACAGTCTCATCAGAAGTCGTTCCTACTTTGTGTACGTTGTAAGGATCTGGAATAATTTGCCACCCTCTCTTCAAAGAGCGGGTTCTGTTGTTGCTTTCAGGAGCAACCTATTTTTGCACTTTACTGGTAATCGTTGACATGGAATTTGTGTGTGTATTGAATCGCTCAAGTTATCAAGTTAATTAATGAATTAATTACTATTTATTTAATGAATTACTTCTACTTATTTCTTTTTTTTAATTATTCTGTTCTATTTTTTCCCTTTTATATTGTTTTTATTTGTTCCTTTCTTCTTTAGTTTGATTATATTTAGTTTTGATTTTTTTTTAATAACTTATTTCCACTACTGTAAGTGTACAATAAAAGATTGTAATCTTGCGTACGTAATCCAATAAATTATTATATTATTATTGTCTACACGTCGACAGTGAAAAATGAACACAAAGTTTTGGTTTTTTTTAAAGGTTTTGCCTAATCTCAAGGGACAATCCTATGATGCACACAGTACAGCTTTAGGCGAAAGGAAATTTGGGAAAGGGGGATTGGGAAATTTTAACCTGACAAATGTTGCAAGTGAGCCACAATTTTTGGCATGCAATTATTACTGTGCAACATCCCAGTGGCTCCGCAAGTACAATTCTTGCCAGTAGAATTGCCTCAACCACTGGTATCCAGAAAAATCGCCTTGTCCTGTGCGGGATTCGAACCCTCGCCAACAGGGGAGAAAGTCTGCAGAAGTGCGCCTCAGCCCGCTCGACCACCGGGTTGGTCTGTCATGTCATTCTTTAGAAAGCGCGATCCTATTACTTACGACTACACTTTTGATACAAATAATATTCCTCGTGTACAGTCGATCAAGGACCTCGGCGTTAAGCTTGACTCCAAGCTTGATTTTGTCTCTCATATTAATTATGTCGCTTCTAGGGGTAATTCCATGTTGGGTTTCATTAAACGTTGATCCAGGGAATTCTCTGATCCTCAGGTCTCGTTAACGTTATATAACTCGTTCGTCCGACCGCTTCTTGAACATGCATCCCAGGTTTGGAATCCTTCCTACGCTGTCCACATCGGTCGTATTGAGCCGGTTCAGCGCAGGTTCATTAGATTTGCGCTTAGGTACCTTCGTTGGAACGACCGTATGAATCTTTCGCCGTATCGCGAACGGCTTAACCTTCTTGGTATAGCTTCTTTGGAAGAGCTGTGGAGGGTTGCTGATATAGTTTTTATTCATCAGCTCCTGAATTCTAATAGCGACTCTTCGGGGCTCCGTTGTAGGGTATCGTTCAGGACTAATGTCCGTAACCTGAGAGCTGTCCCCCTTTTGAATATTAATTTCTCTAGAACTAAATTTGCTGAATTGTCTCCTTTTATCAAAAAAATTAGAATATTTTAATCATACTAATGTATTACAAAATCACGATTCAGTCCGCTGTAGTTTTAAAATTAATAAGTCGGGGAAATTAATGAACACCATAATTAACCTTAGTATACTCTCTCAGATTTATAAATGGCTCCACGTGTCCTACCGCAACACAACCAAAATTCAAATGTTCAAAATTAGGAAAGAAAAGATTTTGAGAAATTATTGTTGTCATAAACAACTTTTAATTCCGCTCAAACCTGTGGGATTTGAATTTTCGGCTCTCCCCACTCTGCATTATGTGAATAGGATTGATAATAAGATGTCATTGACCTTCAAAAGGTGTAAACAGCATTTACCTCGACGTCATTTATTGAGTTTGAGTTATCCGAAATGGAAAAATCTCATAAATTTTCTTTCATTGAGGGGAAAATTGTTGCTTTTGGTGTGCACCGATTCTTCAAATTGATGAGGCGTCAAAAATGACATATTCAACTCCATACACGCCCGAATTTTTTATGCTGCTTGACCGGCACAATGATATTCACTTTCTCTGTTATAGATGCACCAGTGAGTCAGTAATGATTTCTAACGCATCGATTCCAATCTGCAGCAAATCACTTTGATATCGTCAACACCTGACAATTATGCATTCACTGAAACCACCGCCAACATTTGTCACCTGCCGCTTTAGGTCGACTTTTCCATTTTCAATGATAAGGTACAAGATATCGTGTGTGTAATGAGGCACCGTCGCGATCACGGGAATAGTGCCAAGATGAATGAACTGCAATGCACGCATGCATTCAAGTCGCACCGCTAAGAAAGCATATTATCTGCAAATTTTCGCTATTGACAGCCCGATTTCTTTCTTAGCATGAATAAATTTGTGCATGTAATTTACCCTATTTTGCTTTTGTCTTAAAATGCATGTTGTTTTAATCAACGTATCTTAGATTTATGCTTTTCGAAAATGCTATGATTTATGCTCTTTTTAATCGTCGTATACCTCTTCCTTCTTTTTATGTCCAGAGGATTAGTTATATGCCTCCCTTCCCCATGGAATTCCAAATCTCAAAATAGTCCACGCATATCAACCGTGTGTTAACAACACGTTTTCGTTTAGTTCATTCCCGTCGTTATTGGGGTTTCTTTTCTCACAGTATAATCTCTACACACTTTGTACATCTCCATTTAGATTATCTTAACCATCTGCTCGACCTTTCCATCCAAAATGCTATTTCTGGACAGCTAATCGGAATGCTGGAGCAGTAGCGACACTTTTCAAGTTAACTTGGAAACTATTTTTAGCCAAGTTAAGATTCTACTTCAGTTATGATGGCATGGCTATACTTTGTTTAGTTTCTGCTTTGTTTGCAGAGGTTGTTCAGGTACGGAAGTAATTGTAATTAAGAAAAATTAATTGCCGTTGAACAAAATAATTACCAAGTTAACTTGAAGGTAATTTTCCGAAATTGATTGTTTGCAGCATTGAAATTAACATACGTTTCGTATTAGATGGAAAAATATAAAAAAGGAATAATTTCGAGGGGAGGAATAAATGTGGGTTCTGAAGTTTAACAAAAGTATGAAAAAATGTTCCAATTCTATTACCACAGAATAAAAGGCGTGGAATGTTTTTGGGTATTGTGAAAGTAATTTTATTCAGTATTCTTTTATATTAGAGAAGAATGTAATTACTGTGATTGTAAAACAACTATAACTGAATAACATTATTGTTAAAAGAGAAGCTCTTTGGCTTCCCTTGGTACAGCCTGAGTCAAGGTTCTTGTACCTTGGCTCAAATGTTGGGGTGTGAAAGGTACCTCAACCTCCACACCAGAACCTGAAAAGCAAATTTGTTAAACACCTGAAAATCAGAAAACTAGAGAACCCGAAAAACTTGTCTGCACAGACCGACATTCACAAATGAAAAATTTTAACTTAAGTAAGCATTAACTAAAACAGAAGTAAAATACATATTCTATTGCATATTCTTGGTCGTACCTTCTTTCTCACGGCAAATTTTCTGGTGCTAGGATCATATTGCGTCTGGCAAATTCGCAATATGATACAATGCATTTACCTGTGAGAAAGAAGTTACCTTTATCAGGTATGTAATGCTGAGCTGCTTTTATTTTTAATTGCACACATTTCTGTGGATTTACTCAGCATTTCATGATTACTAAAATCCCATAATTTGACTTATTATCTACACCGGGTATTTTGACTGTTAAAATGATGAAATGAACAATTATGATAGAATTATATCCAATAAATATAATAAAACTTTGGTTTATACATTTCATTTATTGTTGATACTTGCTTATTTATACAGTAAGTTCCGTTGCTTTTCTCCCAATGAAGATGTTTACTTTTAATAAGGTCTTACTGGGTAGATCATTAGGAAATTTAAGATCCTCTTTTATATCTATTGCATATGAAACTTGTTGCTTACACCCAAACATCTCACCTATTTGGACTATGGTGACAAAATGAACATCGTATTGGTAACATCCGAGATTTTACTCGTGTTAACGGGAAGTACTAAAGAACGTCTGAACAAGGGCGGAAAATGTAAATTTGGCGCCATTTTTGCTGCTGTGCTTTGACAGTCACACCATTTTGACAGTTCGTTGGTAGACAGTCCGCCATTATTAAAAATGGATAGCTATTCGACAGAACAACGCATTCTTATTGTTAAACATTATTTCAAAATGGTGAAAGTTTGACTACCACGATTCACAAATTCCGTCTAATATTTGGTAGGCAAAATGTTCCAAGCGCATCAACTGTGAAGAGAATAATCGAAAAGTTCGAGATTATTGATGTCAAACCATCGACACGTGTTCGTTCGAGTCCTTCAACAGCAAATATCACGGCTATTCGCCAGAATGTGGTTGCGAGTATAAGAATGCATAAACAGTCAATGGTGAACGGTATCGGGGCATGATAACCCAGTTTTTTGTGCCTCAAATGAATGCTATGGACCTCGAAGGCATCTGGTTCCAACAGGACGGTGCCACTTGCCACACCTGACGTGAAATAATATCGATCCGAACGATCAACTGAAGTTGAATAGTATGGATGTGTAACAGACTGCAATTTTATATTTATTCTTTCCTTCCCAATTATCCAAAGACAACGTACACAGACACCTTGACTAAACTCTTTTATCTAATCTTTATTATTATTTTTCCCATCAAAGCTGTATTTAAACAAGGTAAATTTTTGTCTTTTCATTTTTTTTTATTTTTATTTTTTCGTTCAAACTACATTATAACTATTTTCTACGTGAAGAATCAGCTATGGCCCTTATTTTGGACTGTTTTCATTTAGTTTGAAAGTAGTTAAAGTGTATTAATTTTAATACCCTAAGAAAAGATACTTGAACAAGCTTTAATACTTTTTTTTCTACAATCAATATTTTAGATTGAATTTGTGGTATAGATCTTATCAATTCTTGGTAAATATTGGTTTAGTTCTTTTTATTTATTTAATTATGTTTTTTGTTAATATTTATATATATATATTTTACATTTAAGAGTCAGAAATATACCATAAAGAATCGCAAGCCGAGTAAGTTACTGACTCTCATATAAGTTCAATCGAACTACTCTGTGTCTATTTTTGCCCTCGATTTCAAACAAGGCTTAATTTGAATCCATCAATCAATACTTTTCTCTTACTCCTATTATTTTTATTGAATGAATTGTTTTTCTCAATTCTGCTGGTGTTATTCACAAAGTTTAACATTTATAATGAATTCTCTAAAAGTTCTCCAAAACAGCCACTGTTACTTTGTAATCTTTTATTGAATTTTATCTCTCCTTGCTTCCTTTCCTTGTGGTATTATAACTTGGCAGTCGAAAGAATTCTGTTTGTAACACTTTTTATTTATTTTTTTTCTTACTGAAATATTTTAAGGGTACGTATGGATCCGGCTTTTATGGTCGGGGAAATAAAACAAAGTTTACATTTTGTGGATATCTCATTGCATTTTCAAGGAGTCTGGTTAAACTACACAGTTAACAACATAATTACATTTTGAGGGTTTCGTACGTCCAAATGAAAAAAACGAACCCTTATAGGATCACTCGTTTGTCTGTCCGTCTGTCACAGCCAATTTGCTCCGAATCTGCTGGGCCGATTAAGTTGAAATTTGGTATACCATATGAATTTCTGCGACCCAAACACGGTCGTGTAACGTAAATAAATGAATTTTGAATCCGGGGGTCACTTTCGGGGGCTAAATTAGAAAATTTAAAAAATAAGTTTTGCAAACTGTATCGTGTGACATATCAAATGAAATATATTTTTTATATTGTCTCAAATATATTTTTTTTTATAACTTTAAAATAAATAGTTTTAAAGTTCTTCAAGAAATTAATTTTATCTTAAAAATTTTTTTCTACAACTGCGACGCGTTTCGAACTAAACAGTTCATCCTCAGACGCACAAATATCGAGTGAGGTCAATAACTTTTAGAAGCGAACTGGATTACAAAAATTTTTTTGCAAACTTACAAAAGACAGTACGTGAAACAGTTAAAGTACCAATTTACGTTATATACAAGGTCAAGTAAATGAAAACAATAAATAAGTACAAATACTGAAAGCTAACCGAATTGGCGCGTCAAAATAAATATCACAGCTAGTATCACGGATTAAAAAGTCATTTATTTTGTAAAGTCCTAATTAATAACGAGTCACCGGGTCCACAGTTATCATTTAATGCTTTATCACGGAGTTTGTTTATGAAAACAGATTCCCAGATGTTTAGCATTCTATAACCAGATACTTCTTTTAATAGTTTAAAATTTGATTCATCCACATTTCATACATTTCATTCAAGACATGCTTTGAAAGTGCTGTTCTGTATAAGTTATATGTGAATTTGTAATGGACTACAACATCGGGCTAGTATGGTGATCAATCGACCACCATCGTTAGAATACACTTTTAGCTGAATATATTTTATGTTTAATGAGTTTCATTAATCGACATATCAGACATTTCTTATCTAAACAAAATATTATATTTAAAATGAGTTAACATATGGGAGTAAAAGAAGAAATCTAATTTTTTTAAATAATTAATTGTCATTAGAAATAGAATAAGTTAGAACTAAATAAGTAATTGAAACTTTTACCAAAATTTATCTAAATGAAATGTTATAGAATTATGACAAAAATATTGAATATTTAATAATCACGTAAATATTGTTCAAACAAAAATACAAGTAATTTACATATTTACTTTTAATATAATTATGACATTGCGCCCAATTATTGAATGTAAAAAATATCGTTATCCGATCACAAATTCTAGGGCTGCCCTTAAGGTTGATCTATCAAACATAGCAAGAAGTATCTCTGTATGTTTAAGACATTTGCTATTCTTGCTTCATTGAATCTATGTAATCTTTAAGTAAAGTCTAACTAAGCCAATTGATTATAAATTCTGTAGAAGCTTTTATAGGAAATTTTCCCATAGGTATCAATTTTCAAACAACTAATTTAACTTGGTGAATAAAATAATCGATTTCTCTTTGACCCAAAAATCCGCTCTTAAGTGGGTTAACTGAAAAGAAAAGCGTCCAGTTCCTAGTTGGGAGGTAACCTGTAGGCAATGTTGTTTTAACTTTGAAAGTGTTTTCTATTCAGATTTCAAATGTATAGCTGCACGCAGTATAATTATAATTTATGTATTATTGTTTTGGATTTTATTAGAGAACTTTGCCTTTTACTTAAAAACGAAAATGCTTTAAATAACCATAAAGATGATGTTGTAAAAGTATATCTCCCCATCATCTTGAAATTTGTAACAAAATTCACACCGCAAACATCTGTAGACACTTGCGGGTATAATATTCGATTCGATTAATTTAAAAGCCTATTTATTACATCAATGTAATGACATAATGTTGGAAACTCTACAACTAATCAGCACATAATTAATTTTTCCAAACATTCATTAGTTAACATTATCCTAAGGTGCATAGTGCACTTTTTGCGGTGAATGACATTCTCAATATCACAAAGAACTTGTTTTTGATTGCAGAAATCCCACAAAACCCAACCTAAATTTCAAGAGTCCGTACAACTAGTAGAATGCGGTTTAAAGTTATATCGATGGAAAAACATAAAAAAGAAAGAAAAATACACCGCCGCCAATTGGGAATATGAATGAGATTTGTCTGACGTGCATGGAGCACTGCGGCTACTACCATTCTCCAGTCTGTCTCTGTCAGTAGTTTTCAGTGTTTGGTTTCTTTGTAGACACTTTACATTTGGCATAAAATGTTCAGACCAATATTGGGCGATTGCCTGAAGCTTTTCGAGGTAATAATATCGTGCACGAAGCTTTTCCAGCTACAAATAGAACGAAATTGCGGGATATTTTTTACAGACTCATTCAACTGCCATTAAGTCGATGAACGTGTGTTTCAGATGAATGATATTCAGATCGATTTAATGAAATGCATCTTAAGATGGTAAGTGGATTTTCACATAAAAGGCAATTAACTTTTGAAGTAAACACAACTTTTCAAATAAGCTGGTGTGTCAGGGATGCACCACTCCAAGTTCGTGCTAGAAATGCTTAGAATTAACAGTACATATTTACCAGTATACCAATAGTGCTTGATGTATGATGAAGCAAAAGGAAAATTAGGTTTACCATATACAAAAAGTTGACTTTTTATCGGGTCTTTTTATGTGACTTGTTTTTAATATATTTTTCATAAATGAAGGAGGCCCGCCATCCTGAGCCCTTTGAAAAAAGCAAGGTTTAGAATTTTCTTAACGAATAAATAATTTCGTAAATGGTTTCAGACTTGTATTTTGTGAAGTAAGATTTACAATTTTTAGCGATAGGAAATAAAAATTAGTGACTTGCTGACCAAAGCTCCGCGGAAGCCCTGGAATATCAGAGAAATAAAAATAACAAATATTATTAAGTGCTGATCACACAAAAAATAGATTTGAATAGGCACAGTAGCAATTTACTCGATACCTTGTGGACAAAGATTTCACATTACAAAAGTGAATGTGTAGGGCTGCTTTTCCTTGCATGGCTTGGGAAAACTAAAAATATTTACAAAATATTTAAACGTGAAATTCATGCGTACGATTTATAAGGAAGCTCTCTTACCTTCTGCAAGAAAATGTTTGGTGGCGATACGCGTGACGCTACAGGCGGGCAATGATCCAAAGCATAGAACAAAATTGAGTATGAAATATAAGCAATCTAAAAAATTCACTTTTATATTAATTATTAAAACTAAGAATGTCTACAGCAAACAAAAACTACTTAGAAAAATATCCAGGCGTTTAATTTTCGTCTAGGGAGATCATTATGGTCCATACTGTAGTTTCTGAGATCCATTATCGGCCGGCTGTCAAACTATAGTTTCGAGAAAAACATGACTATAGGTTTAAGTTACTTTTTTTCTATGATAAAATGAAAATTTTTAAATTATTCGTAGTTTATACTTAAATGTTTCATTCCTAAAAAATTGTCCATAAACTGTACCATTTCTATACAAGGGTCAAGTGCATCAATTGTGCCATCAGTAAGATGCCGTAGTATCGTTCATTAAATAAAATAAACGTTGTAGTACCTACAAAATTTCGTTTTAGGTGCTATAGGCTAAATGGTGACATTGAATTTCTAACTAATGTTTTGTGTGAAGCCCCGTCCACATCTTTTTAACAAGTCATCCGACCTAAAATCTTCTATCATTATTTGAAAAACAAAAAAGAAAAGAATCTTTCCCGGCCTTTCTACTTGACCTGACGGGACATCCTGTTTGTCACAGTTCCTCAAGAATTCAAATTTCACAAAACCGCTTTGACAAAACATTCTATTAGAATAGAAGCTTTCAGAACATGCCAAACATAAAATTTCAAGTTTTTTAATTTCAGGACGGAGAGTTATTGAAATCAGCTTAACTCAGCCGCCATGCAAACTCATTAAAGGTAAAGACCGTACAAAATTTTGCTCGAAAATTCATGGCAGAGAACCAATCAGCTTGCAAGGAGTACAGTGCAAGTACAGCACAGTATTTAACAGATGAACGTAACTTAACAATTGCTAACGGCAGGATTGTAAAAGGGTGGACTGATTTTTAGGGTTCCGTAGTGAACAAAGAACCCTTACAGTTTCGTCATGTCCGTCCGTCTGTCTGTCCGCGGCTTAGCTCAGAGACTCTTAGTACTAGAATGCTGTAATTTGGCATGACATATTAATCACGCCGACAAAGTGGTAAAATAAAATTTTGAAAAAAAAAAAGTTTTTTTTTGGGTACCTCCCCTGCACGTAAGTGGGGATGATTTTTTTTCTCGTCTATCCCATGGTGTAGGATGTCGCTGGATAGGACGACATAGAGTCAAGTGTTCCCCCCTGCCAACTAAACGGTTATTTTTGGATATGTGAAAAAGTTCACGGCAGTCGTTTATATAACGAAGTTAAAAGAAAAAAAAGGGAAATTTCGTACAAATTCAATTGAAAATTACTCAGGTGAAGTTGCTAGTTGTGTAAAACAGGTAGTAAATATAAGTTTATGAATCATCAAAAATTATGGAAAAATAAAATCATAACATGCTTAATAATAATAATTCCTAAATTAATAACAATGTTTACGTTTGAATAACGCATTGGATTGGGCCGCGCTTGGCGGTACGGAGCCTTCACGCGTGCGGAGTCGAAGTAACAAATCGAGCGACAGCGCGAGCGCCCAGATGCTGTTCGGATGTGGCTCGAAATGCTACGTATAAGTTTGCAATTTGCGCTTTGAAAGTTTAGAAATTTTCTATTCGATTAGTTGATTTGAGTTGAATATCGTTTGAAAAACTTAAAATTCAGTATACTGGCCCTTTTTCTAACTTCCCTTGTCAAGGTGAATTTTATAACTCCTTCAGTTACCATCGTCCTATGTGGGTGTTTTGTATTTTACTTGTTCCGAGGTCGATTTGAATAAACGACTGGTTCAAATAACTAACTAGACTTTATTCAAATAAAAGATTATAGACAGAGACTAAGCCAAGCACGACATCCAGAGTCGACTAATGTAATCTCGCAACAAAACCTAAACAGCTAGGTCTAGCTGTTCTACTGTCTTGCCATATCAATATTAGTTTTAGTTCTAATTATTAATTCATTTTTAGTTTTAATTATTAATTCACTATACAACAATGGGCCCGTTTTTAGATGTTATTAGCCGTTAAACCGTGAGCTCAATTAATATGTTTACGGTATCAAACAAAAAGCCCGTTTCTAAGTCCGCATATTGTGACGGGCAACTGCGCGTGGTCAGACACGTACTTGGCCACTTTTTCAATATCAACTCAAATCATGCAGTGAGGTCGTTCAAAATTTGGGCGATTGTTTAAAACTCAAAATTTCAGCGACTGTTTAACGCTGAAACTTTGAATGGACTTGAACATCAAATGGACTCAAATCATAAGCAAGCGCAACTCTTGAACAGGTTTAAGTTTTAATGAAAAAAAAATCAAGAATATTGGAAGCATGAGATTCATACAAGTCATGATTCATTTTTTCTAGGTATTCTCTAACAACTCTCTCATATTTTCAAAAGATCCAATCTTCCAGCCAATGGTTATTACAACTTACAAGTCAAATAATTTACTTGGTAAATATTCCACATCGTGCAAACTATGGGGCTAAAGGAGTTCACTAAAACCATCAAAACTATAACATAAGAAAATTTAATGACAGTAAAGTACAGCGGAGGTTCTGTGGGTATGTGTATGTTAGACCTATGAGTCATTTGCATACATATAATTGGGTGTAATGTGCTGTACAAAGAAATCCTAATTTAAAATTTTAAAGAAAGGCACGAAAATTGAAGATTGAAAAAAAAATTTAAATCCATATATGACAATAAATCGAAGTAAGGCTCATTACATATCAGACTCTGGCACGCCTTTATCTTATCTAAATGTCTCAAAACACATCCCCAATCAACATATGCCAATGTCATTACACATTTATCGAGTATTTTGGATTGAAAATTTCGGGCAATACGAATACAACATTTCAAGCGGAAAGAAAGACTGTGAACGCATCCTTTAGAAGTAATAAAAGAATGTTTCACTTTCTTTAACGAAAACTTTAAACGAGTCGATGCCGAGAAGGCTAAGGATACGTAAAGACAGAACAGTGCGATGCTAAGCTACAGTATACTAAAACGGGTTAGGTTAAACAATGTGTATTCGCATATGCAAGTGTTCAAATATCGCGCTAAAATTAGATGCGAAAAGTATAAAGGTTACATATTTTAAATTAGCATCGCAGCGTTCTGCTTGCTCCCTATACGTATCCTATAGGGGGATACGTATAGGGAGGATCCTCCCCTGTAAGCTCCTAAAATATTAAACAATGCAGATATGTTTTAATCATTTAATCATGAATCATTTTAATTGCAATCAGGGTCGTTGAATCGTCCATAAATCACAATGGACTAATACTCTTTACAGTAGGCGATTGTAGGTGTATTGGGGAGTAAACCAAAAATTTGGAAATTACATTGTAGTGGTTACGTTAACGATTGAGGTGATTGAGGCTGTTACGTGTACAAGTTTATACGGTTGAACCGTCCTAAGTGCTTGCACGCCTATTGAAGACATAACTATAGCTTCAATCGTCAACATAACCACCTTAATGCAATTTTCAACTTTTGATTTACTCGTTAACACTGCTGCACTCGTCTACTCACTTATTCGCATTGAACATAACCACAGCCAGGTTACTTTAGGTTAGCTATAAACGCGAATTGGGCTACTAGGACCTTACTTACATCGAGTATTGCCGGTCCTTTTTGACCTTTTCTATTCAATATTTATCCTCTTGATTTGATTGCCATTGCAGGTAGTTCTGAGACCTTTTCTAGATCTAAAAATTCGTCCCAGTCTCAGACCAGCAACCACAGTGTCTTACAGATTCCATACTTCGAGCTTTCCTCTTCTCCTTCTTGCAGTCTACAAGGAATAAGAAATTATGTTAAGGTGCCTTAGACATATCTATAATATAATGAGTTTCCCTTCTAACCCAGAAGCATTTCTATAATATTTACATTAGAAAAATTTTGTATGATCTATATACAGATCGTCTCCTTATACCTATATATTATAAATATTATCTAAAACTCCTATCAGAAATCAACTGGATTTGATGTCAGTAAGACAATTTGGAGTAGTAATAAAACTAATTCAAAAAATCTCAATGTGAACTGGTATACTTTTTTAAATACCACTCGATCATTTTGTTCAGATTATTTCAATTTAACCGGCCTATGTATCTGTGTTTGTTATCTTTTACAATTTTTTATTTGCTTCAAACCCCTTATTATTGGTTTTCTCGAAAGTTTGTTTGTTTAATTTCTGAAGTATTCTCGAAAAAATGTATTTCGTAGTAGATATACAATACAGAAGGATAATAATTACTAAAATTTTATAAAAATGCTATACACCATAATAAACGTTACATAAGGCGATAAAGGTATGCACTCCGCAAAAGTATACTATCCCCTTCACTCTGATTATCATATAAACTGCTACATTTTACCTTATTTCCCATTTATGCTTTTTATCGCTGAGCAACCTTCTAAAGGTAATGCCGAGCTCTGACTCACAACTCTCGCATGGTTATTACTTTAATTGGAAAACAAACATCAAAGTTGTTACATCATTGTCCGATAAGCTCGTGAACGAAAGAGAAATGAAAAATTAAATCAACTGAGTTAGGAAAAATGTCACAGTGCAAAATTTATTTAATTAAAATGTCACCAAACCAATCTGACTGCCCAGTTAAGATAACCAATCTGGCAGGTAGAATTTAAAATTGCCGGAAATTATACACAGGTATCTGTGGAATTCAACTCTTAAAACATTTTTCCTAACAATAAAATCTTTTCACTACTCCTTTCAACCGATATTTTTAAAAGCGTATACCGCGTTCATTTAAGTGTGTCTGCTTTTTATCATGAAACTTTAATGTATATCGATTCAGACACAACTCAGGTTTATCAGATAGGTACTAAAAAGGCATTTATTTGTGCGTTTAATGTATTTTCAGCTTATTGCACTCGAAAAGCTTTAAACATACATGTTTCGGTATATGACTACCGGGTTTTCAAGAAAGGCTACTTTCATTGCAAAAATTCTTATGGATATTTAATGGAAGCACGACTTATTAAGTTCAGTACTTATCTCAAAATATAGCTAATAATTTTAATCGAAAAGAGAAAGTTTATAACTGTCTGAGGAAACTAAAATATCTTCCCGACAAATAAAAATTTAAACTTTATTTTTTATTCTGTATGGGCTCAATCTTTTGTACTCCACATGGTGATATGCATATTTTATTCTATATTATAAATTATAGGCGCCCCCACGGCGACAGATGTAGTTTATATCAACCGTTATTTCGCTTACCTAATGTTCAATTCACTTTGAGATAGAAGAACAAATAAAAAAATTATTACATACAGAAAAAGAAACACAATGCTTTTATCTTGGAAAGATATTATAAAAAAGGATTATTATATTGGGTTGGCGTTAAAGTTTTGTCGTATTTTAAAGAAAACATCTGAATTCGTTTTAATAACGTTTATTTACACTTTTGATCAATAATATAATGCTCATTATTTGCAGCCACTCGTTGCCATTTTTCAGGCAACTTGTCGGTCCCTCTAGCGTAGAAGTTCTCATCCCAAATGAGAAGCAACTACCTTGGAGACAGCTACAAAAGAAGTAAAATGTTTTCCCGTCAGATAATTCTGAAGCGATCGGAATAGATAGTAATCCGATGGAGCAATGTTAGGTGAATATGGTGAGTGACTAAGAACTTCCAATCCAATCTCATTCAACTTTTGTTGCATCGCCATTGCAGTATGGGGTTTTGCATTATCCTGATGGAACACAATTCTTTTTTTGTTCGGAAATACTGGCCGCTTTTCCTTGATAGCTGCATTCAATTTATCAAGCTGATTACAATAAGTGTTCGCATTAATGGTTTGCCCCTGTTTAAGTAACTCGCATCACCTTCCGTTGATGAAGATCTGGTTTTCCAATAATTGTCGGGGATGTTCGGGGTTTGCAGTATATTCTCGTACAGGATCCACTTTTCATTTCCCGTAATAAGCTTGTCCACAAACGGCTCCACATTGTGTCTAACGCCCAGATGTTGACGATCTTCTTTAACACCAAAATCTCTGGAACGAAATTTGGCAAACCATCTTTGACAGATCCCAACATTTACATCTTCACTTCCCAAGGTGTCACATAAGTTTTTACAAGCCACCGATGCGTTGCTTCCTTTCTGCAACTCATACAAAATGCAATGTGTTAAATGCACTTTATCCACTGCTATTTTATTCACTCTGTACTTCGCAACTAACTGATGAAGGTTTTTGAAAGTAATCCTTTTATATCCCACGATATAATACCTGTTTGTTTTGATCTTACAAGTAAAATTACCTGCAGATAGTAAAATGCGATAGAACTTTCCCGCAAACCCAATACTTATATATTTGAACATCTGGAACAATGCCTCATTGACTACTAAAAATAAATTTTAACGGGGTGGTAAAGAGGTTACGATTGAAGAGCCAAATGTTATTATTAACCCTTTTGCTGCCAGGCGAATTTTTGAACTTGTCCCAGTGGGCCACAATATAAATTTCATATTAAAAATTGTGGTGGTCACCCGTGACCACCGTAGCCCCATGACGGAGTTTATCTTTCCAAGAAATTTCAGAAATGATTGAGGGAGATAAAAAATATGTTCGAAAGGAGTAATATTATAATATATCCTGTTTGCCTTGTTTTAATACATTCCATCGAAAAATATAATTTTTCATAAACACGAACTTTACTGAAATTCATATTCTACACATAAAATAATTTGTGAGAATATTTTTGTTACTAAAAATATGTACATCAAAAAATCTCTATTATTAAGAATATTACTTTGTTTTTGGCTAAAAAAGAATATTAATATTTTTTATATTAAATAAACATTTTTTATTACTGAGTAGCAAACTTATTAATTTATAAGATTATATACATTTGCATAATTCAATAATTTTTGTTCGGGAGCATTTGTGATGTTCCCTGGATAGGCTACTCATTTGGATTTCATAGGTAAAAGTTCACCGTGAGAGGCTGGGACTTGGAATGTGTACATTCTTTCAAATTTTTTAGAACGAATCGCCATGGATATGGGTTTTCATTATCCCGGGCAATATGGTTTTCGATTTAGTGAAGTCTCCGTAAAAAGGCGTCTCTTCTCGCGTACTATTGCAGCGCCCGGATCAAAAGCGTGGAGCTTAACCTAACAACAAAAGAGAGGGGGTGCGGGAAAGTGTGTGATTCACGCAAATGACGTAGTTACTGATTCTCCATTTTTTTTTTTTTTTAATTAAGGAATTAATTTTGCGCTGTGAATTCATCAACCAGCATCCTAGAATTGTGAAAAATTTATAATGTAGTTACTGATTCTGTTTTTTTGTTTATATATACAGTGGCTCAAACAAATAATCGGACAAGGTTAATGCTTAAGTAAAACACAAGACATATGGAGAATGAATAACACCATTTTGTTGATATATAGCTCATTTTTTTTCCTTTTTTACTATATTTTGAAAATATATTCAAGAATTATACATCTTCCAAATCATATGACAAAAATAAAGAAAAAATTTCGTCCACTTTTGGGTAATACTTTCACAAAACTTCAAGCTGTTGCAAACGTTGAACAACGATTGCAAACGTCTTCGTTTGCTTTGAGAATTTACTAAAATTTAAAAACCGTCCATACCAAAACGAATTCCTTCGATGGAAATTAACGAGCGAACGAACGAAAGTGCAAACATTTGCTGGTAGACCGCAAACCTGGCCTATGCTTCAATTTCATTCGTTCGCTTTGCGCTGACGTACACATCGGCCAAATTCGTTCGTTCGTTCGCTATCGTTTGCTCTGGTCTGGACGCTCCTTACGAGGTCCCTCTCCTTAGTAAATAATATATACCTCGATAATTTGGCACTTTCTGTGGATTTTTCGTTTGTTTTGTTAACACCAAAAGATTTCAATATTAGTAGCCGACGTTGAAGTTTAATTGCTTAATTTTCTTTGCAAAAATCGGTACTATCATTTGTTATAGATATTTCCTACAATATGTCGCGATAGCACTCATTTCAATTTATTTTCCTTGCGATAACACAATTCCATACTTAACTTTCAAGTAGGATTCATAAATACATCCTCGATCCAATATGATTCGTACCCGGGAATTGTATTATCCATTCAAATTCTGACACCATTTTGAAGTAAATAGTCACAATAAAAAGCACTCGGATTAATTAATATTTGCTCTTTCATCAATAATCCAGGCCACTGAATGTTTTAATATCACACAACAAGTCGCTGTTTTCCCTTGTGAAAACCGTTCTAGAATTAACTTGTACTAAAAAATCAGTAAACCTGAATGCATATATAAATTTTGTAGTATTATCATCAACAGCTTTTATCTAAGGATATTATTTATGCCGTGAAAAATACTGGTTTCTAAATTTATACCTATTTATTAACAACCACAAAATTAATGATCTGTCTCAGCGGAAATTGTTATTTAAGTGAAGCAATATAATTCTCGTGGTCCTTACTTCACCGCTGTACTACTATCATCGATGTCCCAGATTATATAAATTAGTCAAAGCTAAACCATATTATTTTAGCATAATAACAGCTTTTCTTAAATTTCATAGAAAAGTCTCAAAGACCATTTCTTGCTTAATTAAGTTCTAATTTGTGGTTTTCAGGCAATGTAAGCAATAATAAAACAGTCAACCTCTATTAGTGTAAATACGGCAGACGACTGTTCACTGCTAATGTAACATTGTGAATAATTTAACATTGAAAGGTATCGCGTTTCGCTGCAAACTAACCACTCACAAGTGAGTGCTAATGAATACCGAGTTTTAATCCACTGGCCGGTTTTGCTCCGAGCACTTTCAGTTCAGAATTTTTCCGTTTTGATTTATGATTAGGTAAACGTAACTAAACGCAGGTGATTGCTAGTAAACTCTACTTTCAAGTGCGAACTAAGATCAAATAATGGCCATACCTCTATCATTTGATCAAATGGGACACCATTTCCATGTGAATGCATGTCGCTACCTCACAGCAAACGTTTACCTTTGAATATGGAATCAGTGGTGATAGTGACAGCCGCGATAAAATTAATTGCATCCAGAGGAGCCTGCAGTGAGTGCAGCTTCAGGCACCACGTGTCCACCGTTTAAGACAAGTTTTGATTGAATTAAACCTGCTGCGCTGGATTACAGTTCTTTTATATGGATATGTCAATGTTGAATATCTTAAATTGACAAATTTTAATACTATCATCACGTCCGTCGGACAGATTTAATTTCCGACTCATTATAGCCGATTGGAAAAAAAATGTTGAGGAACAGATTCTCACAGCAAATGGGGACGATTTACAACAAATAGAACCTTAAATTGTTTAAATGTGAACAGATCGGGACCGGTTGAATGTTTTTCCAACAAGAAATAGCTGTGTAACATTTGTGTCCGGGCCACGTAACCGCTGAGAAGATGCTCTCAGATGACGGAGCTTACTTGCTGTCCGATGTAATAATGACCGGATCATTATTTGCGCCATCTAATTGAAAATTCACAACATGTGTGGATGGGATGGCTTAAGGCCTGCACGCTGAAATCGTGTTATTCCCATCGGTTCGTTATAGCGTACTGTCAGCACTTGACGTATGACAAGGTCCAAAAATGACAAATAAGATTTTGTGTATTTCCATCGATACGAGTGAGTGCCTTAAGAATTTGTGAAAATTTATTTTTAAGCGATTTAATGCATGACATAGCGGCACTTCGTGATGGTTCCAATTTTTCAATTGAATTACAAGTAGAACACAAGAAATTTGAGAACAATTCTCAGCGGTGTTGAAATTCATGTCCATCAACTTTTACGTGCTTTTTCAAGGTTCGACATTTTTTTGCGTATTTGATTCTATCCGCCTGCTTAGTGCAATTAATTAGTATGGAAACAATGGGTACATGTAATGTCCATATCAATAAATTGCCAGTGTTGTCTATTGATAAAGGCACTTTGTGGAAATACAGAAAAGGTTGTAATGTTTTAGTTTACAGAATTTAATTTTTATACGCTATGGCATTTGTAATTTAACTCTAAGTAGACAGGGGTACACACTAACAGTTACCCATAATTACAAAAAATTGTGATCTAGAATTTTATTATATATTATAGAATTATATTATGTGAATGACATAGCTTGTGATCATGTTTGACATTTTTCAGGAACATTCATCCATTCCAACGGCATGAATAATATCTTTCTCACTGTCAGTTGCAGCATTTGGAAGATCTAAGCTCCTGAGCTCTAACGCGAAGAAAGCGTCCGTTAATTACAGGAACTAGTGCAACAAATTAAATCCCACCAAAAACATAATGTTGAAAAAGAATGCCAAGTTCCTTACTTCATGTAGATGTTTGACCAGCAAAAGAGTTGAAATCGAAACCAACGCCAAGTTTTAAACCATTTTCTTTGCACCGGCCTTATTTTGCAATTCTGTTGTAAGTAATTTGTGTTTGAAACTTTTTTAGATATCAATACAATAATATTTTTCCATTTAAACTTGGCGGGTTTTCAGAAAACCATAAAATAATATGCATGAAAAATAACTATAACATAACGAAAACCCGCCAAGTTTAAATGGAAATATATTATTGTATTGATATCTAAAAAAGTTTCAAATACAAATTACTTACAACAGAATTG